>QJNZ01000055.1:0-192981 GCA_004155055.1 Monosporascus sp. CRB-8-3
CCTTCAGCTCTTTTGTCCTTGTAATCCTAAAGTCACAAATTAAAGCCCTTTTAATCCTTTCAACGCTCTAATAATAAATTACTACATCTGCCGACAAGTACCTTATTAAATAAAAAAACTACCCAAACTCTAAAATTACCTAGAAACTCGCTAAACTCTTATTGGTACCTAGCGCCTTTTAAGCTTTTTTTTTACTACTAACGTCGGAATTGCTAGAATTAAAAATATTCCAATTTATATACATATATATACTGTACGTTATCTAAAGACGGTTATATTATATTCTTAATGTTAGATATTCAGACCAATTATTAGCTCCACTGAGCCACGAACCCCTCTTAGGTTGTATCAGCGACTGTTATTAGACAGTCTCGTATCAGGATTTATATGGGGTCCTGTCCTAGCCTAGTCTTCTTGGCTATAAAGGGCTGTATTTATCAGCTAGCAGGGGGTGCTAAACGCATCCCATATACGAAAAGGCTCCTTCTGATCGGAAGATATATATTCCATTGCTAAGCTACATAAAAGCTGTACGCGTACGAGAAACATACGCAAGTTAGCCGAATACAATAATACAACTGATATCCCCTATATCTGACAGTATTCTTACACTTAATGTAACGGCTATGCTAGTTAACCAACTATTAAACCAAGTCGTACGGTTTATATTAGCAGTCGTATTACGGGATCTAAGTAATAAAGATAACTTAGTTACGTCTAATAATACCAAGGGTATCTTAGGTAACTAAGTTGTATTATAAGCTAGTGCTATTTAGATTATAAAGCAATAAGCGTATATATCCTTTTCTTTTGTTTGGGTAATTATTCCCGATTACTGGTTTAACAATAATTTTATTCGCTTTCGATCTTATCTGATTACTACGTTTTTCGTGATTAGTTCCTGTTACGTAATCTAAACATTTTATCTTATCTTACTAAAAACCGTTTCTAGAGGCCGTAACCTGTCGGGTTGTAATACGATTTCCCCTTTTCCAAGAATTTTATCCTTAAGATTTCCTTTTTTTTTTTTAGTAAATATCGCTTTTTTTTTATAACCATATCATTTCGAATGAAAAAATCGCGTTGTAAACTCTGTTTTTCTATTATTCGTCGTGCTAATTTAATAAAAAATTTTAATAAGTTTGGTTTTAAAGTTATACTTTATTTTTATTATTTTCCTAAAAATTTAAAGTACGAAATAATAAAAAACGTTTGGCGATACCGTATATATGTTACGCAAAGTCGTTCCTATAATAGTACCGGCGTTTTATTCTTTTTCTTATAAAATATACGCAAAAAGTATTAACGTTTAAAACGTAAAAAAACGTTAATAAAGGAATGTTTTCTCGAACTTCAACCGCAATACTAGCAAAAAATAAATGAAACTTTTACCTGTTTTATTTATTTACGTAAATAAAAGGTATTAACTCGCTTTAAGGCAGTTTTTATAATATAGCGCGGCCTATAGTCCCTGGACAAGTTAAAAGAGCAAGAAAGGCGGGAGCAAATTAAAATAAAGATTACCGTTACTTAAGCTTGTATTTTTATCGACTGGTCGGAAGTTGAAATTACGGATTAGCTTTTTTTAAGTAATGTAGACTGGAATATTTTTAACCCGAGAGGTTCCGGCGTTGTTAGTAAAGTTTTTTAATAGGCGCTAAACGCTAATAAGGTTTTTGGCAGGTTCCTAGGTATTTTCGGAATCTGGGTAATTTTTCCATTTAACTAGGTACTAGGTAAGGTTTTTTTTTTCGTGTATCGAATATTTTCTTAATCTCGTATATTTTTTCTTTTTCCTTTGTTTTTAGGTCATTTTATACCGTATATACTTTAATAATATTTGCTATTAATTTAAGTAAAAAAATATAAAAAACCGAATAAAGTTTAACTTTATATAATAATTCTAATTAATAATTATTTTCTAACATTTTCTTAGCAATCTCGTAAAAGCTAATATATTTAAAATTATGTTTTTAATTTAGGCATTTAATTTTAATATTTTTGGCAATTAAATAAACCATTTTCCTTTTTGAAAAAGTTAATTTTTTACCCTTTTTTAATTATAATATTTATTTATTTGGTTACATACGAATTAAAACTTTATTTTTATTTCCTAATATAATTACTTAAATTGTTTTAAAATAAGGATTATCTTAATATTAATTGATCCTTTTTTTTCATATTTCTTTGTAAACCTTAAAGGTAAAATTAAAGTTAACAACAGCTAAAATAATCTTAATGTTATTATAGTAACTAGTATTATAAGCTAGTTATACGATAAATAATTTTTTAGATTGATTATTTTATTTATAGTTAACATAGTATCGTAAATATATTTCTAATGTTTAGTTGGTTTTTTTATTTATCCGTTTATTTGCGGTTTAAAAACGTTCAACACTATATAATTTAAATCGAATTATGTTATTAAACTTTACTAAAACTTCGAAGTAAAGGTTATACCTTTGTCTAAAATAATTTCTGATAGTTATTCGTATATACTAAAAATATGTAGAAAAAAAATGTATATTATTTATTTAATATTTATATTTTCGTTATAAAATAAGAAATAAGAAAGTTTTGTAAATTAATTAATAATTATAAAGATACTATCGTAATATATATCCGTAATAGGGTTTTTTAATAAAAAAAGTTTAGTTCTAAAGTTAAATATAATTAAATTTTATGGTCGCTTGGCGATTGGTAGTGGTTATAGTTTTTCGTGTAGTTTATATTATATAATCTTTGCTTTAGTATAAGTATTATATTAGTATATAATTTTTTATACGGTTAATTTTATTTTAAAGAAATAGTATATTCGTTATAAGCGTTTTAGGGTTTTGTAAATCTCTGGATATCCGTGTAGTTAATATTCATATATTTCTCGTATTAAGTTTTCTTAATATTTTTTTAATATATGAAATTTATCTATTGTTTGGTTTTTGAGTAGATTATTGTAGTACTACTATATTTTTTTATGTATTTCTAGTATAAATATTCTAATGGTGTTCATATGTCGTTGTTATAAATATTTTTTTGATATCTGGTTAAAGATAGTTTATTATATTTTTATTTTGGGATTTTCTAATTTTGGTCATTTGTTAACACTATTTGTTTTATTATTTTCTAATCCCTTACGGTAAATAATAATATAATCGAATTTTAAAAGATATTCCGTATAACGTAATTATCCTCTAATTAGCTTTTTGGTAGTTATAAAATAAAAAATATTTTTATAGTTTATGTATATTTTTACCTAGTACTTATTTCCCTTAAGATAATGTTTGAATTTTTTAAAGGCTTTAACGATAGTTAAGAATTTTTTGTCGTAAATAAGGTAATTTAATTTAGTACCGTGTAATTTATAAAAATAAAAGGTGATAGGGTATAATATTTTTAATCGTCCCGTTAACATATTACAGCTTTTAAAGCAAAATCTAAAACGTTAATTTCGAGTTCTACTAATTTGTTTAGGTCGTATATTATTAAGATAGGTTCGCTAGTAAAAGCGTCCTTAAGTTGTTAAAACCCTTTTTTTACAGCTAGGACCTATATAAAACGTCGGTTTTTTTTAATAAGTTCCGTTAATAGTATTACGATTTTGTTAAAATATTATATAAATCGTCGGAAATAATTGGTAAGTTTAAGGAATATTTGTACTTTAATAATATTCATAGGTATTTTTTAATTCTTAACCGTAGTAATCTTTTTAGGGTCTATCCTAATATATTCTAAGGTAATGATATATCTTAAATACTTAATTCTGTAAGTGTAAAAAAAAAAGTTTTTTGCGTTAATTACAAGGTTAACGTTTTATAAGGCTTATAAAATTTTATAAACGTATTTTATATATTCCTTTTCTATCTTTAAATAAATGAGGATGTCGTCGAGGTAATATATAACAAAGATGTTAAGGTATTTGCGAAATACGTAATTAACTATCCGTTAAAAAGTTACTAATACGTTCGTAAGTCCGAAAAGTATGATAAAATATTTAAATAATTTATATCTTGTTTTAAAAGCTATCTTCTATTCGTTTTCTAATTTAATTCGAATTTAATTATACCCTTTTCGCAGGTCTAAGTCTGTAAACTATTTAGCGTCTTAAAATCAGTTCTTAATTTTAGTAATTAAAAATAATAATATCGTTAAATTATCGATAGTTAATAATAAATTGTAATTTCCCGTTTTTCGTAGGACGAAAAATATTAAATATTTGGTTGACGATTTAAAACGTCGTATATATTTTTTGCGTAATTTAGTTTTTAGGTAATTACGAAGAGCGTATAGCTTTATTTTATTTATGTTATAAATAGAATAAAAAGTAATTATTTTATCGTTTTTAAGAATTATTTCGTAATTTTATTTACTATATTATAATAACTTCGTATCAAGCTTTTTTCGAAAAAGCTTTTTATACTTAAAATATTATAATAATACTTTCGCCATTTATTTTTGTAGTTTTTCGGGTTATACTTATAAATTGTCGTTTATATATCGAAATCGTACTTTAAGGTTTGTAATAACGCGCTGTATTCTTTTATTATACCCTTTATTTTAAATATATCTTATTTCTTTAAATAATAAGGTTTTTATCGTGTTTTTACATCTATATTCGTTATTCTTATCGATTGAATATTAAGATTTTAAATTCTTTTCGTTTTTTCTTATATTAAAAAATATGTAAAAATTTAGTTACTTAGTTTTTTAATTAATTAAGGGGTTATACTAATACAAATATAATTTTTTAAAAATCATGTCATATCTTATTAAAAATATTATGTTAAAATTAACAAAAAAACTTTTCGATAAAGTTTTAAAATAATTAATTTCGCGTTTAACTTTTCCGTCGTTATAGGCGAATTTTTAACTTTCGGTATTTTTAGCTTTATAAATATAACTTTTTTTATTATGATAGCTTTAATTAATTTATCATTTTTAGATTAATATAATTAGTAATTATTGTTTCGTAATTCATTATTACGGTATATTAATCCTTTTTAATTCGTATTTGTATAGTTATGGCGTTATTGCCTATAACTCCAATTATTATATTTAGAGCCTTTTTAAGGAGTTATAATTTAACCTCTTTTCTATGTCTCTTTACGCCTCTTTTTTAGAAGACGTTCTGTTTTTAGGATTTGTAGTAAGTTCTTAATCTCGGCTGTACGTTCCGCGTTTTGTTATTAAAGTTTTTCGATTTATCGTTTTAAGTAAATTACTTGTTCTTAAAATTATTTAAATTATCGTCGTATTTTTTATCGTTCGTAAATTTATTTTACGACTTTTTTTGCTTGATTAGCGAGAGTTTCGATTGTTTTTTTATTTGGTAATGTTAATTATGAACTATTATTTTTTCTTAATAAATTTTATCTTGTAATTTTTATTAATTCTTTTAGTAAAATCTTTTTTTAATTACTCGTTTATTTTCCGGATCCGTAATAAAAGTTAATTAGATGCTTAAGTTACTAATAGCTTATTGATAGTACTTTTTTATTACTTTCTAAATTAATTTTTCTTTTATTTAATATTTGTATTATTTAAAATAGTAAAAGGGGTTTCTTTGCGGGTATTATTTTTTAGGTGGCTAATTTTATAATGCTATTTGCTGGTCGACTTTGTTTTCTTTTATAAATGACCGTAGGTGTTAGTATTATTGTTAATTATTCTTGTTAACTCCTTTTTATTTTTTAAAATCGAACCTTTTTTAGTATATCCGGGTTATGCGTTAATAGATTACTTTTTTCCATTTTTGGTAAAATTGGTATTTGGGTTTATTATAGTAGATTACTTAGGTCCTTATATATCGTCCCGTATTTTCCGGGTAAAGGGTTTTGTCTTATTTATAGTATTGTTTAAATTATACCTTTATTTTCTATTTATTTTTCTATCTTTTAGAATTTCCTGATATTTCGGGATATAATCCTTTCCATCCTTAATAATCCTGTAACCATTTTTATATCATTTGTTTTTATTATTTAAAGAACTAAGCTATTTTTTGTTGTTAACTAATCGCTGTTTATAAAAGTGCTTTGGCCATTCTAAGTCCCTATCGGACCTTTTCTGATAGCTGATAATTATTTCGGGCTTGAATTATATTAATTATTTTTTTATTATTATTTTTGATACGTTAATATTTTCCCTTACAAATAAGGGTCTAGTTATCCTATCGAACCCTCTTAAGTCTTTTATATTAGAAGGCCTTATGTCCTTTTTTTCCGTAGTTATAGCATTTAATTAGTGACCGATTTTGTCGTTAGATTATTCTTATTTTTATAAGGCCTAGTTCCGTATTATAGGCCGTATTCGTTTATCGTGAGACGCTAATATTAGCTACGTATCCGGGCTTATTATCTCGTTACGTTTTAAAGTTTCGGGTTCTTTATACGTATTATTCGTCGTCGATCTTAACTGCTATCCCGATATATTTAGTTAAATATTTGGGTTGATCTTTTTTAAACAGTTCTTCCTGAATCTTTTTTTAGGCCGTTGAAAAATTTGGTTATAAAAGCTTTTTATCACTAATCCAGCTTGGATATTAATTAGATAACAGTATTACCATAAATTAAGGTAGCTCTCTTTTGACATAATCCTTCTATCTGAATCTCGGTTTTTATCTTTTCGTCTATTATCTTGAAAACTTTCCTTAAGGCGTTTTCGAATTTCTTATAATTATTGTAAATTTTTACCACCTCAGGGTTTCGTTATTCTAATAGAAGGGTAACATACTTTTTACGTACTGGCTTAAACCTAGTAGCTATATTGCCCGTAAGTAATCCTGTTACAAATTCCATTTTAATTATAGGAGTTGCGAATTAAATAAGAAAATACCCGAAATACGTTTGATATTAAGTTAGGAATAACTGTAACTTAATAAAGATCCCGTTAAAAAGCTTAGGCCTGGGTAATTTCAGAGCTTTTTCGGGTTTTTTAATAATCGTTAATTAAATTATCTAAAAGCCTATACCATAGGAAAAAGTTTTTTAAGTTACTTTCTTAACACCTTTTTTTTTTGAAACGTTCGTACGTATTTGAAATAAAGCGGTAAGGTTATTTTTTTTTAAATTAATTAACGCGGGTCGTAATAGCTTTAAGTTTTTAAAACCCTTTTTTGCTTAAAGGCGGGAACGTTTTTTCTCGTTACCGGAATTTATAATTTTCTTAAAAACCTTATAAGTAAATTATTTTTCGGCTTCTTTGCTAGTAGATATAATATTAACGGAAATTGCTTAAAATTTGATAATATTACTGAATAAAAGTTTGTAATGTATAATGGTTAAGTTAATTAATTAATTATTAAACTAAGTTATACGATTTATATTAGCAGTTATATTGCGGGATTTAAATAATAAAAATAATTTAGTTACGTTTGGTAATATTAAAGGTGTTATGGGTAATTAAGTTATATTATAAGCTGGTATTATTTAAATTATAGAATAATAAGCATATATATTTTTTTCTTTTATTTAGGTAATTACTTCCGATTACTAATTTAATAATAATTTTGTTTGTTTTTAATTTTGCCAGATTATTACGTTTCTCGTAATTAGTTCCTGTTACGTAACCTAAACCTTTTATCTTATCTTATTAAAGACCGTTTTTGGAGGCCGTGGCCTATCGTGTCGTGATACTTAATCTCAGATTAGTTAAACGCGCTCGTTATCTAAGCGGTTTATATAATAAACTCAACCTCTACTTTTTCCTGTTCCTTTAATTTATTTATCGACTGGAGTTTATAATTTATAAGTTTTACTCTTTAAACGTAAAAAACTCTTTCTAGCGCCGTAAAAAAAAAAAAAGACTAATAATCTTATTAATATCGCGCTATTTACGCGCTAGATCTTTTTTTATTTCTTGTTAAAACCGTAATAAAAAAAAATTTCGCGACGATTTTTTTGCGATCGAAACTTCTTTTTTATTTCCTAATACGACGCAAAGAATTAATAAGGATACCGGATCTGTTACAGCGGCGACGGTTTTTAATATATTTATTATAACGACGGATTTCCTCGATCATATAATATTTCGAAACTAAACTTAATAATATAAGTAACTAAAGATTTTAAAAGAGGGAAAATCGTATTAAGAACTAATCACCCTTTAAAAACGGTCGGGCTTATAATATAAAGTTACGTAATTTAAATTTCTCTAAGCATTAAGATTTTTAATAAATCTTTACAAATCTAATATTTATTAAATTTGAGAGTATATTAAATCTTAATATAAATCTAATCTATTTTAAAGAATATATATATTCGTTATTCTTATAATTTAAATAATACTAATTCGTAATATATTTTAGTTATCTAAGCTATCCCTAGAATTACTAAATGTAATTAAATTATCTTTGGATTTTAAATCTTAAATTATCATTTTTAATATACATCGTATAACTTAGTTTAGTAGTTTGTTTACTAGTCTAGCCGTTATAATTAATAGTCGTATCGTAGAAATCTAAGCAATGGAGTAACTGAGTCACGTCTAGTAATAGCAGATAACTAAGAGTAATCTAAGTAACTAAGTTATATTGCAAGCTGATACTATCTAACTATGGAACTGGCGAGCCTATATATCCTCTTTCTATTTCTGAGTGATCACTTCTGATCACTTATGATCGCGGCTAATCGTCTTGATCTCTACTGACTAAGAGTAATCAGTATAACCCGGGATCGCTTTTGATTACTAGATCCTGAGTGATCAAAGAGTTACGTAATCCCTAGGCTTCTGTCGGTCTTGTCTTCTCATACTCCGACCGTTTAAAAAGACTAAGACTCGTTTGGGCTATAATAATACGTAAAGAAATATATAGTTTATCGAAGTTTATAAAATTTAAGCTATAGATTAAGTTTATCTGTAACCCGAGGAAATAACTTTTGCTAGGTTTTAATATCCGAAAGCCGTAATATAATAAAATAAGCGGGTAGCTTTTTCTCGTTATTCGTTATCTAGAAACGAATATTAAGAAAATAATATAAAAAGCGATATATAAGCGTAACGTATACATTTTTAACTTTTTATTCTAGAGGAAATTAAGAAGAGCTAGCCTAATTTCGAACATAAACTTGTTATTACGAAGTTTATAAGAGCTTTTAAAGGAATTTAACGTAATAAATATTAATATAATATACCTAATATTATAAAATTAAATTAGAAAAAAATCGACCTATGAAGTTATATATTAACTAGCTTATTATTAGTTATTATAGACTAATATTTTATTAATTTTTATTCTTTACTAAAGCGGTTTTTGTTTAATTTATTTTATAATATTATTACTAAGTATTCGAGTAAAATATTTAAAATATTAAGACGGCTAGTAAGAATATAAGGTATTTTTAAGTTAGCGATTAAATTATTAAATAAAATTAAATAAAAACTACCTCTTTAATAATAGATAATATGATATTATATTTATTTAAAATAAATTTTAATAGTTTGAAAAGCTTTTTTAGTTATAGTATACACCACGTTATTAATGTCTAACGATAATTTATCCTTAAATATATAAATAAAAGTAGCGGCTAGTTATATTATCTTATTTTAAAATTGTAGTTTGTTTATTTTCCAATAGATTTTATATTGTACTTTTAGATAATAGACCTCAACGAAAAGTTAGTATTTAAATTAGAAAGTTTATAAAATAATTAATTCCTAACGTTTATTAGTAATTTAATTATACTACAATATAATCTCAGTTCGCATTTAAATAAAATTAAGAGTTATTTGAAATATTAATTGTATAAACGATTAATAGTAATTATTATGTTACGTAAATTAATACGCTGTAAAAAATAAAACGTATAATATATTATTATAAGTATTAATAATATTCTAGTAAGTTTTACTTTAAACGATAAGGTTCGGATTTGTTATAATACTGAGCTGAACCTATAGGCTAGAACTGGGTTAGAGCTAGGGAACCTTATTATATCTCCTATAAACTATATAATTTCTATGTATATAAGAAGAGCTTCTTTTCTAGACCTGTTTCCAGGCTCTTTGGCTTATTATTTTATCTATAGCCTTAGAAATTATATTGACCTTACCTATTTAAAACTCTAGGCGCTGTAATAATAGCGACAAATTAATGTTCTTATTTTAAACCAGTTAATCACCCTATAACTCATACGGCTTACGCGGCGGTTTTAACTTCGATCGACTCCTACTTTCTTAGTTCGTCTAAAAACTAAAAACTACGGCGAACTTTCGCTACTCTTTTCAAAAGGACTAACTGCTTTTGTTTACGTTAATAAATAACGCAGGTAAATACTTCGCTTATATTTTTCTAATATCGACGTTATACTCTAAATTAATGTTATTAAAACTTTAAAAGCCGTTTTTAAGCTAAGATCTTGTTTCGCTTTAAACGTTAATACTTACGTTAAATATTTTATAAAGATAAAAATGGCATAACGTAGGACACAAGCGAACGGACCGTACAAGCGAGCGGACCGTTCGGACCCACAAAATACAATCGAATTTTTAAAAATTTATAACTTTACAAAACCTTTATAAAAGTTGATAAAACTTTATAAATGATTTTTTAGATAAGGGAATAATGTACTAGAAAATTCGCAGAAATCCTAGATCTAAATTACGTAAGCTATATATAAAAGTATGTTATTTACTAAAAATTCCGACCTACTTTTTTATATCGCCGTAAATTAATTTTTTTAAAAAAAAATATTACGGTATAATTTAAATACTTCTAATAAAGTGTACTAAATTTAACATTATTTAATAAAGGTCTCGTTCTATTACGTAAATCTATATTATTTAATTTTTTTTATTATAAAAATAATATAAATTTATATCTTTACGAAACCTCCCTAAAGGAGACGTAACCGTGGAACCAAATTGAACAAATAGATAAATTGTGCTATCGGTTGCTAAGCTTCACCAAACCCTAACCTTCTTACAGGCGTCTCACTCCAAGGTGACTTTAGACTGCTCAGTCATGCCCCTATCGACGACTATTCTTGACGGAATTCTGGACGGTTTTCGCAATCCGGAACAGCCGGACAAACCATCGCCCGTAATCCCCCCCGCATCAATCCAAGAGTTGAACTTCGACGTTCTTAAGCCCGTTGTCGCCATCCTCTAGTTTTGCCAGCAATTCTTCCCATAAGCCGGATATTTCTTGGCATAAGTTTGCGCAGAGATCGATTATTTCCGCCGTTTTGAATTAAATCGTATCCGAAAATTAAAAACAAAACCCGATCTTTTTCGGAAAGGTTGTTAATATCGACAGAGGTATCGATATATTTTGTTCGGCCGATTGTTTTATTTAAGTCGGGCAACGTAATCGAGACCGTCTCCGTCGAGATTCTGGAAGTACGGAGTACTGGGACTTTATATTCGGACTTGGCCGGCATGTTTTGGTTATCTTGATTAATAGGGGTTTAAAAAACCCTGAAATTAATCGAGGTTAAAGAAGTCGTAAGACTGGCGAAGAGTTGCAAAGCAGCTATTTTATACGGACTTAAGGTTTACCGTAAAAAGCTTAACATTTCCTAAGTTATTAAGATTCCCCCTGTTAAACCAGCTAAAAGGTATAAGGTTTATTAAGGTCAAAACTTGTTAGTATTACGTAATAATCGGCTTCGGGATAACGCTTTTCGTAACCGAAATACAATTTATCGTTACCGTGAAAACTATTAATAGTTGCCGTGTTCGAAGATACTGGGTAGAGTATCTATCGTGTTAATTATTGGTATAATTACTTTGTGTCTTTAGCTTAGCCTGGATAATACGGCTTGAACCTAACGACCTTGCATATAGCTAGAAATAATTATTAAAATATCAAAGGATATATATACTCGTTATTTTTATAACTAAATAATATTACCTTATATAACTGTTAGACTTAGTTAAAGTCGATCAAACAGTTAAACCTTAGCTTTATTTAATTAACAACCTAAGGAGGATTAATTTATGTATTACGCGTATAGGTTTCTCTAAGTTATAACTGTTTTTATATGTATTTAAAAAGGTTTCGCCACCCTTACTTTCTATCTAGAATCTGCTAGAGGTTAACCTAATAAATTATTTTCCTTTAACCGTATATACTTCAATGTGTAATATCAGGGTCTTATAGTTAAAATGTAGTTTCTTATACAATATATAGAATAAATAATATCGAGCTAATATTATTAAAATCAATTATCGTAAGCGTTCTCACCTTATAATTTATAAGAACGTATGGACTTAAATAAGATTTTATTTAAAGGAGAAATATTAATTGTAATTATTAGTAGAAAATAATCATATATGGCGATATGTAGAGCTAAGTACGTCATTTCTAAATATATTTTTCGTTACGTTAGCGCTGATATAATAGATAGAATAAAGCACTGTTTTAAACGTAGTAGAAAATAGAAGAGGAATTAATAGAGGTATTTTTACAGATAAAATAGGTAACAGTTAGGCTGATCGCTAGAAAGGAGTACATAGAGTGTGTGAAGCGTAAATTAGCTTAGTTGATCTAGGGCTCTAGAGAGTGTAGCTAGAAAGCTCTATATATAGTATGAGAGCCTCGGAACAACGTTTCTACGAGGTGTCTATAGGTTAACGGGTTCTGATAACTAAGCAATTTACCCCTATTCTGCGACAAAATGTATAAGAGTGTACATACTAGCTATTTAGAGAATCTTATAGGGCAGTAAAGGTAACTAACTGAAAATACTCGTATGAGTTATAGCAGGCTAATAGCCGAGCCCCGGCCTAACTAAATTAACTACTCCATAGATATTATAATTAGTCGTACTTGATACTATTTTATTTTATTTATACCTGTATTTTCTAGTCTTTAAAAAGGTATCGTTACCTTTTATAACTTATAAGAACCTTTTAAAGGTTAATCTAATAGTACATTCTTCTTCTGTTATAAATGCTTTATTACGTGATATTAGATTTCATAAGATCAGATAATAGAAAATAGATTTATTTACTTTCTTAAAGTAGAATTGTTAAACTTCTTATAGGAAAAGAGGCGGTAAGATACAGTAAGACTTGAGAATTATAATCTTATAGCCGCCATAACATGCTAGCCCGTCTCCGGCTCTTTCAGCCTTATCGCTAACTTCTTAGATCCCCGGTTTATTATTATAATCAACTCCGAATGTCCTATAACTGAATTAGATGTAGAGGCTTCGTATAGAGTCTTAACTATAGAGAAGATTTATGAAAACTTCTTTATAAGCTGAGTCGGTATTTCGATGTAGCATTTTATAAACACTTTATTATCTTTCTAGTGGGGTGCAGAGAGACAGTACTATAAGAGCTATTCTTTCTTATAAGTGACGTGCTTAATGACTTCGATTGTATTAGCAGGAGCTATTAAAATAATGTCCGCTTACTATTTAATCCTAGATTTAAGTTGGATCTAACTATAGAACTTAACATACTACTTATCTATAAAATATACCTAGAGTATCTTCTGGTAACGAGCTTAATCTAACTCTTATACATAGTTTATTCTTTATCTAAACGGCATCTTATCCTTATATTACGGATTAACTTTTCAGTATTCTCGAATCTTTTAGTTAAGCCGGCCACCTCCTTAACGGGCCACCATTTCCAGTTGAAAGTCGATAAAATTATATATTCATAATTAATTAACAAAAATAGGTATTAAAACCGGTTAACATATTTATAATTAAAGATATTAAATAAGGCCGTATACAAGTTTTATTTAAAAATATTAATGATTTTATTAAGAAAATAAAAGTTAAAGTTATAAAGATTAACCTATTAGGATTATTATTAAATAATTGCATAATTAAAAAGGATAAAATTAAAAAATGAATTTTAAAAATAACCTTTATTACTTTTTAAACTATATATAAAGTTTTATCTATTTATCTTTAATATTTTTTGCTATATAGAACTTTCTCTACTTTTTAGTTATATACGTTCTATCTTTTTATATAATAAATATATATATAGAATAATAAGTTGTACGTATAATGTATATATTAGACAATTATTTTTAAAATTTCTTGTTTATATTTTATAATTAAGAAAGTTATGAATTTCTTTTTTTATCTATTTAAATAGGCGGAAAATGTATGGTACGGAATTTTACCGAATATTTAAAATTATAAATACTATTCCATAATTATAACATTTTTCCTACTATTTGAATTCTACTAATAGTTTAAAGTTAATTATAATCTCGAAAATGGCTTATCTTTGCGATTTATATTCGAATTAAAAAGTGCTGTTGAAAATATAGTGATTTTAGCGATTTGTATGGAGAAATGGCGGCGCGTTAAAGGGGTGGCTCGTTGATGAGTTGGCCGGCTTACGCAAAAAGATACCTGTACGTAAAGAGGGCCATTGAAAAAATAAAAGTTTGAACATACGAGACCCTAACATCACATAGTAAATAGAAATGGAGGTTAGTAAAGCCTCCTTAAATGCACATAAAAACAGTACTGTCAGCTAGCAGGGGGTGCTAGAAGCGCCTTATATACGAAAGGGCTCCTTCTGATCGGAAGATATATATTCCGTTGCTAGGCTATATAAAAGCTGTACGCGTATAAGAAATACACGCAAATTAGCCTAATATAACAACACAACTAATATCCCCTATATCTAACAATTAAAAGTCTCATTCGCTTAATACGCGATATTATCAATTAATCAGTTATTACTAGGACAATATAAGCTATATATTAATAGTAATTATTCGTATATTTTATTAATTATAATAATAACGGTATCGTCAACGTCCCCCGTTTATCTATTACGGACCTAAGGATTAGGACTGCTTTAGAGGCGAGTTCCAGGCTAAAACGTACGCCCTTAATATATAGGATTATATTAATTTTAATTAATTACTTCCGTAATCTATTAAATTAATAAAACTTGATATAACCTTGTATTTAAAAAGACAAATCCGTTATACGATACGAAATAATACCTTAAGCGGTTTTTATTATATTTATATTTTTCGGAAAAATTAACGAAAAGATCGATTACACTAGTTACTTAACGAATACCTTTAAAATAACGACCGAAAATAAATAAGTTTATAATTAGGACTTTACGACATATATTTATAAAAATCGTAAGTACGATATTTTTCGAAAAAACAATAACGATTTTATAAAATGGGTTCTGGAGTTAATATTTTTAGTAATTAATGAAATAAGTTTTGTTTTAGGAAAAAAATTACGGAAATAATACGTTAAGTTAACTGAATCCGATAAGGTGTACGATAGTAGGCTCTTGATTAATACTTAACGAGAATACCGTAAAAAGCTAAAGCAAGTTTCGAAGATAGTAAGGAAGTTAGACGAATAGATTATAAGGTGATAAGAGATTATGGCTTAGGAATAACGATATAAAGTCTTAAAAGCGAAGATAACGATCGTATAGATTAACAACCTATATATAGCATTAGCATTTATTATAAGGACTTAGATAATTACGTTCTAGATAGTAATGAAGTTTAAGATTAATAATGGTATAATTAGCTATTAAAAAATAACGGTTAACTTTTTAAATTACTGGACTATAACTTATATATAACTTATATTAAAAAATATTAAAGTAACGTTTCTAAGGTTTTACGAGATACCTGCGGACTTTTTTGATTAAGACGATCCTGATTAAAAAGAGATTAAGAATAACCCTTAACCACGAGGAAGGACTTTAGGGCGTAAACCGAAGCAAGGCGGTTATATAGGTTTTTAAACGGGCCGAAATAATAGTAACAATAAGCGAAAGTGCTAAAAGTTAGATATATAAAGAACTTGGTATAAAGCGTATTTAAACCTTTCGTATACGTTACCTTAATATTATTACGCATTCCCTAACAAAGTTCCAATAAAGTTTAAACCCAGTAAGGCAATTTTAGCATTAATTTAAAACCGAATTATTTCCGCTTAGTCCTTAAAGGAAAAGATTAATTGTTTGTCGAAAACTATGAAGAGAATAATTACCCAGGAGATAAAATAATTCCTAAAAAATATAAGACGGATTTTGGCGTACTTTTTAATCTCTAATTAACGTAATGCGGTAAATACCGCGTTTTATCTTTTAAGGAATTCGTCTATTTTAGACTCAGGATTTACGATATATATTTTTAACTTTATAAGCAAATTTTTAAATTATAGGATAATGATCTAAAACGACGGAGAATACGTAGGGAATAGCTTCGTTCCGATTAGAGGATACGAAGAAGTAAATATATTATTTTAGAGCTTTAAAGGCTTAAAAGCGTTGTATCTATACGACGTAGCTTACTATTGTAAGGGAATGAAAAGGACTAGCCACTCCGGTACATGACCAAAAGATCAGCAGTTCCAACGCTTCATGCGTTGGAAGTCCTTGTCCGCACTTAAGTAGAATACGCCCCGGGGCCCATATCCTTACAACTATAAGAATTTCGTATATAATTTAATATTTTTCCGGTAGCTTCGAAAAAAAAAGGTACTAATAGGATAATTAAGGAATTAATAATTTTATTCGAAATAAATATAATTAAGTAGTTGTTATATTAATAAATAAGTTTAATTACTTAGTTATCGAAAATATTAACGTAATAGTTACTTATACAACCCTTATATCTTATAAACGAAACGTTAATTTATATATAGCGAAACCATTACGAATTAATAACGGTACGATTTGGTACCTAAGACTAGGATACCTAAGGCCCAAAATAATCGCCTAATTACAGTTCTATATAAGGGGAGTATGCTTAAAGGGTTTTATAACAATCAAATACTAAATATATAACAAGGCGAAAGCTAAGAGACAAATACGACGAAAGCCGAGGGAAAAAACTTCCCGATCAAGATAGCGAATCGCCGTCGACTTTATAGACTTCGAAAAAAAACCCAGAAAAATATAGATACGTTATGTTCGCTGCCGACAGGTACTTAGGCTTTATCTAGGACATTTACCTTAAGAACCGAGAGTAAAATATACTAATTATAGCGTTCGGATACTTTTTAAAAGTTTTAAAAAACCAGGATAAGGTTTTTCTATAGGTAATTAAATGTGATAACGAAATCCTTAAAAATTATTAATTTCGAAATACGTTATAATCGCTTTTTTTTAATATCAGACTTAAGCTTTTAACATTATATACCCAGGCTTAAAACGGGGGTGTAAAACGTTTAAGAGATAATAATTAAAACGAAAACGATTACAATGCGAAATAGCGCTAAATTACTTTTGTTTCTAATTATGTACATCTTTAAAGCAGCAGTATATCTATATAACCGTACCCTTAAATACGCATTTTTTTAGCAAAGGTTATATAAGGTTTACTATATTTACCTGGCGTATACAAACGATATTATAATATTTAATTCGAAACCTTAATAAGCTTAATAGCGAATATACGGCTATATAGTCTACGCTATGACAATTACCGCTATAAAGAAAGAATAAAAATTTTAAAAACTAAATTTTAAAACTTAGATTAGTTTCTTAGTCAGTTACCGATTTACGAATATTTACGAGATTTAAAACGCGTTAATTAATAAGTTTGTGATTATTCGAAACGTATAATTTAACGAAAAGGCTATTTTTTTAGGTAATATTAAAAACCTAAAAGATAACCTTTTATACCTTATAAAAAAAGTTATAAAGTTACTACGCTAAGTAAAAGTACTTAATTAAGGCCCAGGCTATATAAATATATAAATATAAAAAAAAAACCGAAAACCTAAGCGGAATAATTCAACTACCGGTTAAACAGAAAAGGTAATTCTAGAATGGTATAGGTATATAAGATGTACGGAATGGGAAAAAATAAGTTTATTCGTATAGGATTGATTACTTTTATATAACCGTTATATTCGAATTATTTCCGTCCCCTAGATTATTACCTTTATTAACGTTTACTTTAATAATTATTACGATTATTACGCCGACGGAAATAATGAAGGTAACTTTAAGTTCTTATTACGTTATTTAATTTAAGGTAACGGTAAAAAACGAATGTACTTCACAAGTTGTAAATGTAAATTTTCCGTACGTTTTGTAATAAAAAAATAATTATCGGTACGATTATAAAGTATCGAAAACTGCTTTTAACGCAAAATAATTAGCTTATTTTATTAATACGATCGATAATCGGCCGGTAAACTACGGAAATTTAAAGAAGTTAATTACTTAAAATACATATTACCTTAATTAAAAAGGTTTCGATATAAAAATATATAAAATCCTCAGGTTACGAAACTAAATATATAGGAGCGATTTATTATTACCGCCGTGAAACTATAAAAAGCTAAGTATATACCTATTAAAAAAGATATTTCATAAAGCCGAAAAAGCTTATTTACAAAGCTATAAAAAATGCGATTTTGTAAAGTAATTAATTAGTTTTCTACTAAAGAGAAACAGGTTTTAGGGTGTATATAGGTATACGTTTATAAGTTTAATAAGTATAACTGGTTGCAAAAATGCAAAGTACGTTTTGTTATACGAGGTGATTAACAGCTGAAAAACGTTTGTGGCAATATATACGTATTCACTTTAGCTGGAAAATTATTTAAAACCTTAATTACTGTTATAGATAAATTCGACTTAAAACTGAAGCAATATAACGCTGTTAACGCTTTTATTAACGTCTAGTTACCTTATAAAGTATATATAAAGATACCTTTAAAATACCCGCAACGTAGTAAAACTTTTCTAATCAGGAAGGCACTATATAGATTAAGGGAAATACTCTTGCTTTAATAAAAAGAATTTACTGGAACGTTTAAAAATTTAGGACTTAGCCCCGTTCTTTATAAACTTTGTTATTTTACTTATTAAAAGGTACTTATCTTCTTCTTTGTAGACGATATCGTAATAGCATATCGCAAGGAAAATTAAAACCTCGTTAATCAATTAATTCAGCAGATCCGGAAACGGTATACCCTTATAAAGGGTGAGGACCTACAGTAGTTCCTCGGTATCGAAATAATTAAAGATAGACTTAACAGGAAAATCTAGTTATCCTAATCCAACTCTATAAATAAGCTGGCTAACTTAGTTCCTAAAGACAGTTTAAATAGCCTTTTAGAAACGCCCATAACTATCGTTAAGCTATTGCCAAATCCTGATCTAGCTTATTTAAACTTTGTTAATAAATACCAGAAAAAGACCGGTTTTATTTTTTACGTAACGATTAATACGCAACCTAATATATCCTTTACCGTATCCCAACATACCCGTTTTAACTTAAACCTTAGCAATATATATTACAAAGCTACTAATGGAGTTATATTATATTTAATCGGGACCAAAACGCTAACGTTACAATTCGGAAACGAAGATTCGTTAGATATTTAAAGCAACGCCTTTTTTGCGAATAATATAATCAATCGAAAAAATTTCCAAGCTTACGTTATAAAGTTATTTAGAAAAGTGATAGGATAACGGACGAATAAGTAAGATATAGTAACTACTTTCATAACCGAAGCGGAATTGCTATTTTTTGCGCAGGTTATAAAAAAAGCCTTATTTAACTTTCGATTAATTAAAAAGCTAGGAATTACCCTGGATATTAAACTACTGAACATATAATATGATAATTAACAAATTATACGGTTTATTAACGCCGACGTCGCCTTGTTACAGACAAAATTATGGTACGTAAATATATATAATTACTGGCTACGAAAAGCCGTAAAAAGAGACTTGATTAAAGTAGATTATACGTTTACAGGCGATATATTAGCTGATAAATTAATTAAAGCCTTATTACGCGAATTATTTAAGTATTTCAAAAAGCAGCTAGGACTGGTGGATATTACGGAAGCCTTCGAACGGCGGAGGAATACCTTGCAAGTAATTTCAAAGGAAAAATTAGCTGATTAGGAAAATATAATTGCCGGAAGAAAGGTTAAATAAAAAGCTGTAACTTTAGAAAGTGATAATATATAACGATTAATACCATGAATGCTTTAAGGCGTTAAGGGGGTATGTTAGCTAGTAGGAGATGCTAAAAGCGCACTATATACGAAAGGGCTTCTTTTGATCGGAAGATATATGTTCCGTTACTAGGCTACACAAAAGCTGTACGCGTATAAGAAACACACGCAACTTAGCCTAATATAACAACACAACTGATATCCCCTATATCTGACAAGTACAACTAAGAAAAGCTGTACCAGGGATACATAAAGGATCTTCCCAGGTCGCTGATCAAACTAAGCCAAGGCTTTAGTTGTTTGATCGCTTTTAGTTGGGTCTGACAAGAATGTACGCAACCTTTCCGCCCTAACCTAGAGCCTTATCTAACACCTGGCCCTTGCACATCTCGTAGTAAATGCCTCTTTTCGCAAGCAACTCGACATGACTGCCCGCCTCGACGATTCTCCCACCCTGGAAGACAAAGATGTGATCCGCGTCCTTGACGGTACTCAGTCTATGCGCAACAGCAATAGCGGTCCTTTTCCCATCCTTGGCGGCCTCGCTCAGCGCAGCCTGGACGATCTTCTCGCTCTCCGTATCCAACGCACTGGTCGCCTCATCCAGGAGCAGGACCTTCGGATCTCGGATCAGAGCACGAGCAATGGCGACGCGCTGGCGCTGGCCACCAGAAAGCTTGGCACCGCGAGAGCCGACTTCGGTCCCTAGGCCTTGGGGTAGCGATAAGACGAAGTCGAAGATGTTTGCGTCTTTGCAGGCTTGTTCTATTTGTGATTCTGTCGCTTCCTTCGATTCGACCAGACCCATGGCGACATTCTCGCGGATGCTGCCCTGGTACAGTACCGGCTCTTGCTGGACGAGGGCTAAGCGGCGACGGTGTTCTCGTGGTTTGATGTCGTGGATCGGATGATCATCGATGGCGATGTAGCCGGATGTTGGGTCGAAAAAGCGGGAGAGGAGGTTGATCATAGTGGACTTGCCGCAGCCTGATGGACCGACAAAGGCGATAAATTTGCCCGGTGGGATGGTGATGTTGACGCCGGATACGACGTTTGAGCGTGGGCGAGAAGGGTAAGCAAAGTCGAGCCCCCGACAGTCGACAGCAACCGCTCCAGTGTCTTGGGAGAACCCGTCCGAAGAAGGCTCATCATCCGAAAAGGAATTGTCGATGCCCGGAGCTCGCTGGCGCAGCCAGAAGATGTAGTTGGCCGAGCCTGTCGCTTTCGTAATGCTGGTCGTGTATTGGAAGAAAGCAGCCGCGTTCTCGCCTCCAAGCACGACGGCGATGAAGACGACGAAGAACTGCTCATTGGTGTACTCGCCAGTAGATATGAGCTTTCCGCCGTACCAGAAGCCTAGGGCCATGGCCAGGAAGTTGATGGATTGCGTTAAGGCGTACCAGAGCATTGTAAAACCTAGCGCCTTCACCGATTGCTCTGCGACAATGTCTAGCCTTTCCTGGTACATCTCGAGCATCTTGTTCTCTAGCGTAAGAGACGCTACCGTGCGGATAGCCGAAATGGCTTCTGCCGCGATCGCGGAACTGCTGGCGAAGCGCGCTGAGGTATCTTCTTCCAGCTGGTATTCGAGGCGGATGCGCAAGTAGCCACTGAGCAGCAGCGGAGGGAGAGCAGCAAACACACAGACAAGGCCGAGCTTCCAGCCGTAAGCGATGCCTAAGACGGAGACCGCGATGACCGTGACGATGTTGATCAGAATTAAACCCGAGTTAATACCTAAGAGCTCGTTGAGGTTCGAGGCATGAGTAAACAGCCGAGCGCAGATGGCGCCGGTAGCGTTGTGTTCCAGATCGAAGAAAGCAATGTCTTGCTTCATGGTGTTCCTGAAGAGTTCGCGGCGGTACCTCCGGCTGACTTTCTACGGCATATTATCAGGATTGAACGTGTAATAGGAAGAGGGAGATAATCAAGATTAACCATGACGTGCGGGAAGGAATGCACCTACCTGGATGATAATGTTGGCCAACCACCCTAAGACGAAGTAAAGGAAGAAGTTGGCGAGGGCGACGACGAAGAACATCAGCGCCCAGAAATCTCCACGACGAACGACATCGCTGCCGCTCATCTGAAAGACTTGGAGTGTCTGGGCGAAAATGACAGCTTGAGCTGGGAAAGTACCACCTGCGACAGGTTAGAAAAGGATACCGACTGGAGAGCTGTAGATACTAACCTCCGAGAACACACAAGAAGGTAAATATTGCGTATAATCTCCATAAATCCCGCTGCTCCTGTATCAATAGCCATAGACAGCGGACGAGACTGTATCCCATTGTCTCCTTTGCAAATAGTTGAGCCCTCTCCTCCACAGACTCTGCACTCACACTCCTTGTGTGCTGCAGCGACAGCCGCGCGGCAGACTTTTCACCATCCTTCTCCTCACTCCATCCGTTATCCGACTCAGGTTGCTCTTCAGCCTTGCATTTTGCCTTCTCCAGATCCTGC
Organism: Monosporascus sp. CRB-8-3; assembly: GCA_004155055.1. Lineage (NCBI taxonomy): Eukaryota > Fungi > Ascomycota > Sordariomycetes > Xylariales > Monosporascus > Monosporascus sp. CRB-8-3. The sequence goes on from QJNZ01000055.1 coordinate 22,347, forward strand.
GCCCGGACGAGCCTCGCATAAGCACCGTCTCTGGCAATGAGTTCCTGGTGCGTTCCTTGCTCGACGATTCTACCGGCGGACATGACGGCGATGTTGTCCGCCTTCTGCACCGTAGACAATTTGTGTGCGATGGTGATGGTGGTCCGGCCGACAGAAATGTTGTCTAACGCGCTCTGGACACTCTTCTCGGCCTTCGGGTCAAGAGCACTAGTCGCTTCATCCAGCAGCAGAACCGATGGCCGAGATATGATGCTGCGTGCGATGGCGATACGTTGCTTTTGGCCTCCGGACAGCATGCGCGCACGTTCACCGATCCGGGTATCATACTGCTTGGGCAATTTCTCGATAAACTCGTGCGCATAAGCGTTTTCACAAGCTTCTTTTACAAGAGCGATCTTCTGCTCGTATGAAGCGTCTGCGTACTGCGTCCCCACCAAGCCGAAAGCGACGTTGTCGAAGACTGTCCCGCTAAAGAGGACCGGTTCCTGCTGCACGAGGCGAATCTGCGTACGCAGCCAGGCAATGTTGAATTTCTGGATGTCCAGGCCGTCGAATAGGATCATACCTGCTGCCGGATCGTACCAGCGCTCTAAAAGCCCGACGATTGTACTCTTGCCCGAACCACTGGCACCGACCAGGGCTGTGGTCTTACCGGCGGGGACGCTCAGGCTCAGGCCGTCGAGGACTTTTCTATCCGGCCTAGATGGGTAGGAGAACTCCAGAGCATTTACTTCGATCTCGCCAACACATTTCTCAGGGGTCAACCCCGCGGACGAGAGGGGGTCGATCGCGGACTTCATGTCGACGACGCGGAAAAGTTCGTCGGCAGCAGCGGCGGCTTTGGTGATTGTGATGATCTGGGGCGCGATCTGTGTCAGAGATGTGGCGGCAAGGACTACCGCGAAGATGACGCTACGAAGGGAGAGAATTAGTGAAGATCGTCAGCCAGGGAAAGCGAACGCAAACGCATACGTTACGATGTCACCCGGCTCATCGACCTCACCACGAGCGAACATCCTGACACCCTGCCAGAAGGCAAGACCGTATCCCGAGTAGACGGAGAAGAACTCGGTGGAGAACAACACACCATAATTCGGCGATTTCTTCATGCCTACACGCTCCAATTCGGCAAGGAAGTCTTCGTAGCGCTTCGCCATGGTCGGCTGCAGCCAGAAAGCATGAACAGTCGAGATGCTGGAGAAGACGTCCTCCGCGAGCAGGCTAGCGCGCGAAAAGATATCCATCAGCTTGTCCTCGTTCTTCACCTCGATGGCCATGCAAACTCCAGTGACGATGATGATGGTCGGGACGACGCAGATGGTGATGAGCGTGAGCTTCCACTGGACCACAAAGGCGACGGTGAAAGCTGCCACGAACGTGGAGCAGCTTTGGATAAATATGGACAGCCTCTCCGAGATGCCGTTCGTGACAAGATTGCCGTTCGTGGTGACCTTAATAGACGGCGACCCGGCTTCTTCCGAATCGAAGTAGCTCATGTCCTGGCGCAATAGACTCTGCAGAAAGTCCTGGCGCAATGCTTTCGTAGCTCGAATGGCCGCTATCGATACGCAAACGGTGTGGATGTAGACGAGGAAGAGTTTGGCGATGAACAGATATACGAAGTAAAGGCTGGTCATGCATGTTAGGCCACGTAAACATTGCCCACGACACCACGGCTTAAATTGCAGATGACTTACGAGTATCTCGACACATCGCTCATATAATCATCAGGACTAACGGCGCCAACGGCAAGGTTGTTGAACGTCGTCACGAACTTGCCAAAGACCAGGTCCATTAATGGAAGTGCCGAACCAGCCGCGATGGCGGCGGCGAAGGCTACCGAGTACAGGATCCAGCTAGTTCGGTCAGCATAATTGAATATGCGCATGTAGCTCTTGAAGCCGGATGGTTTTGGTCTATCTTCAGCGCCATGATTTTTCTCGCTGTTCGACATGGCGGGCAATAGAGAAAACAAACGGGAAGTGGTACGTAAGGACGGTCCGCCATTACCAACACCAATTGGTTAGTGTTTTATTAACTTACTCGGGAGGCTGACATAAGTCCGTGCCTAAGGCATACCTGCGCACTCCGAAAGCATCCTTTAACTGAATAGCCTGCTACGAAGTACCGGTTGGAGGAAACAGCAGATATGTTCCCCTGCTTAGACAACCTCCCGGCAGTGGAGTTTAACAATACGCAGTCAACTAGGAACCAGTCGCCGGTTTAAATTCGTATTGTCAAACATGGTATTTTGATATCGAGCTTCGCCTTAAACTGGGGATAGACCTTTCCGCTAAGTTCGATTAGTTCGGATATTGCGAGCTTGAGAAATACTTTACGATGCTTAGCGCAAAGCGGTTATTAGAGCTAATATTATGGTTAAAGTAATTATTACGCTGCTAGAAGCTGGCAGACTGGTGTTCTACGTACGGTTGGATTATTTTCTCGGTATTGCTATAATAAACTTAGTAAGAAATTACTAATATATCGGGCAGGTTTTATTAGATATAGGGGACATCAGTTGTGTTATTGTATTAGGCTAATTTTCGTATGTTTTTCGTACGCATACAGCTTTTGTGTAGCCTAGCAACGGAACATATACCGATTAGAAGGAGCCCTTTTATATATGGGGCGCGTTTAGCACCCCCTGCTAGCTGACATGTTTAACCAGTTTTACGTAACGTAACGGAAACCTTAACTCTAACATATTAATTAAGATAAGATATATAGTTCGTAGAGCGAAGTACCGTTAAGGTATTTAGCTATAAATACGAAACTATATAGCTGGATAGTAAATAATGTAAGGTAATAAATAAAAGAGTAAAGTAATAGCCGAATAGTTATAAACCTTTTTAAAAAGTAGGTATATTAATAAATTTTTATTCAAGTTATATATAAAATACCCTGTTACAAAGTTTTATAATTATCTGTTATATATGTAGGTCGATAATTAGTCGTCGAAGTTCTCCCGTATTTCCCATTTTTTATAATACATTTTCTCTTTTAAGTACTAGTTTTTAGTAATTATTACAAGTCGTACGCCCAGTATTATAGTTGGTTTAATCCCGGTATAAAGCGCGTATATTTAGCCGTAGTTTAATTAATTCATACGTTTTTACTATCTCAGCTACCGCGCGTATACGGCCGGTTATCGAACTTTTTTCTATTAAGTTATTATTAGATTCTTATTATAAGGAAACGTTTTACAATTCGGGATATCGCTGTTATTCTAATAGATCTAGGTTGTTTCTGTAAGTAAGAAAGGTGTAAGAGTAGCTAAGTATAGACTATGTACATACAAATAGTAGAGCTATCGCGCTTACCTCTCCGTTATCTCAGCACCCCTTATACTAAAATTCTTTTAGCTACTATATATATCCTAATACTTATCTTATTAATCTTTTTAGAACTTTATTTTTGTAATTATAAATGCTTAATTAAAGTCTCAGAGCCCAGTTCTTATTAGAATATAATATATTTAATTATTACGAGTAAACTTACCAATAAAGAGATATTAAAGGTAATGCAAACTGTGTTACCGGTGTTGAAACCGAGAAAGAAGATAATAAGCGGTAGTAAATCTCGATAGGGTTACGCCCAGCGAAAAAGACCTCCTAGAAACATACGAAGAGCTAAGTAGGACTAGTTATCTCAGATAGAGACTAAGTCTTTAAACTCTGAACTATTTTAATGCATTTTATTTTATTTTTAGGAGATTCTTTCTATAATTTTTTAATAATTTATCGTATTTATTTATTTTATGATAAAGAGTTTAATAATCCTATTTTTTATATTATATTATTACGATTATATTTATAACACCGAAGATAATTTTACGACTTTTAACGAGTTTTATTAATATTCTATCGGTTTATTCTATTTTAAAATCTAATAAAACATACGCGTATTATATTTATTACAGAAATAGAGGATTCTAAAATATGTTTACTCGATACTCGTTAAAACGATTATTAACTTCCGAATTAAATCAGACTTGTTTTTAAAATACTATTTTAAAAAAATATATATTTATTTATTATAAAGTTACGTAAAAAACTTTTTAGTTTATATCAATTATTAAGTTCATTTTCCGCGATTTATCGTAAATAGATTAGTATATCTATTATCGAAATAGTATATTTTACTTTTTATATTGTATTTATATAATAACGATTTATACTATTTAAACTTAAAAGCGTTAAGTATACGGCGATTACAAGTGTCAAAATTTACTTTATACGATATTTAACAAATTTCCTTTTAAATATTAGTGAATAAATATCTTATCTCTTCTTACTTTTCTTTCTATTTTTATGATATATTTTGGTGTTTTTCTGTTATTAATATATTCATTTCATATACAATTGACGGAAATATATTTATAAACGTCGACGAGGCTCGGCCTTATTATAATGCTGTTTTAATACCTTATAAGTCAGGCGGCATTTTTTACTTTAGTTTTAATATTATCTATGAAATCTTTATAAAAACTTATTATATAAAAGAACAAACGTTCCTAGCTAAAAAGAAACGTAATAGTAAAAAATCGCAGCTAATAACAACCGAAGGTAATCGTCGTAAAAGAGTTAAAACGAAGAACGAAAATGTAATATTTACGACAGGTTAAGATATAATACGTATACTTATAAAAGAGTTATAAATATATCTTAAAAATATGATTAATATAAATTAATATATTATATTTTAATAATTTTTTAACTTATTATCGCGAAATAACGGGCGTATTCGATAAGCTTGTATAATACGTTAAGCTATAGTAATTAAATGTATATAAATATATATAACTATAAAAAGTTAATTTTACTTTATTACGGTTTTTTTAAAGAAATAAATATTCAACGAGCTCTTTCTTTATACAATTATAACTCAAGCCTTAGTAGTTCGTTACGAGAATTTAAAGCTTAATCGATTAATTTATAACGTTATAGAGGGTACTTAAACGAGCTCGAGAAGGCCTGAGCTAGCTAGGATAATCTATGCTGCTGAGCGGCACAATTTGTAAGCAAGGCTCTCACCCCTAGTTCGTATATATGGTAAGGGGCTTTAGTCGAAGGCGTAGCAATAGTCAGCTCTGAGAGGATCGCTGCCTTGTCTTACCTATCCAGGTTTAGCTTCATACGTGGTACCATGGTCTTCTACATATGTTAATGCGTAAAGAAACCGTGCAGGAGGCCCATAAATGGTCGGAGAGCCGCCCGATGACCCGAAAACAGAGCTAACGCTCAGTCGCCCACTTCTGCCCTAAGTTAGTGTCAGCTAGCAGGGGGTGCTAAACGCACCCCATATACGGAAAGGCTCCCTTTGATCGGAAGATATATGTTCCGTTGCTAGGCTATACAAAAGCTGTACGCGTACGAGAAACATACGTAAGTTAGCCTAATATAACAACACAACTAATATCCCTTATATCTGATAATTAAAAGTCTTATTCACTTAATTCGCGTTATTATTAATTGATCAGCTGTTACTGAAACGATATAAGCTATATATTAGTAATAACTATTCGTATATTTCATTAATTGCAATGATAACGGTATCGTTAACGTCCTCCGTCATTTATAACGGACCTAAGGACTGGGACCGCTTTAAGGGCGAATTCCAGGCTAAAGTTTACGCTTTTAATATATAGGATTATATCGATTTTAATTAGTTACTTCCGTAGCCTGTCAGATTAATAAAACCTGATATAACCTCGTATCCGAAGCAACGAATTCGTTATACGATACGAAATAACACCTTAAGCGGCTTTTTAATTACATTTACATTCTTTGGAAAAATTTACGAAAAAATCGATTATATTAATTACCTAACGAATACCCTTAAAATAACGACCGAAAGCAGATAAGCCTATAATTAGGACTTTACGGCATATACCTACAAGGATCGGAAGTACGATACCTTCCGAAAAAGCAATAACGACCTTATAAAATAAATCCTAAAGTTAATATCTCCAGCAATTAAGGAAATAAGCCTTCTCCTAGAAAAAAACCTACGGGAATGGTATGCCAAACTAGCTAAATCCGGTAAGGTATACGATAACAGGCTTCTAATTAACACCTAACGAAAATATCGCGAAAGGCTGAAGTAAGCTTCGAAGTCGGTAAAAAAACTAAACGAATAAATTGTAAAGTAGCAAAAGATCATAGCCTAGGGATAACAACATAAAATCCTAAAGACGAAGACAACGATTGTATAAATAAACAACCTATGTACAGCATTGGCTCCTATTGTAAGAACTTGGATAATTACGTTTTAGATAGTAAAAAAGGCCGAGATTAATAACGGCACGATTAGCTATTAAAAAGTAACAGCCAACTTTCTAAATTACTGGACTATAACTTATCTATAACCTATATCGAAAAATATTAAAGTAACGTTTCCGACGTTTTACGGAACACCTACGGATCTTTTTAATTAAAACGATCCTAATCAAAAAAAGACTAAGGATAACCCTTAACCGTAAGGAAGGACCCTAGGGCGTAAGCCGAAACGAAGCGGTTATAAAAGTTCCTAAACGGGCCGAAATAACAGTAACAATAAACGAAAACGTTAAAAGTTAAACGTATAAGGGACTCGGTATAAAGCGTACCTAAACCCTGCTTATAAGTTACCCTAATACTATTACGCATTCCCTAACAAAACTCCAGTAAAATTTAAACCTAATAAAGTAATTTCAGGGTTAATCCAGGAACGAATTACTTCCGATTAATCCTTAAAGGAAAAAATTAATCGCCTGTCGAAAGCTATAAAAAAGATAACTACTTAAAAGACAGATTAACTCCTAAAGGGAGTAAAACGGGTCCTAACGTACTTCTTAATCTCTGATTAACGTAATACGGTAAACGCCGCGTTTTACCCCTTAAGGAACTTATCCATTTTAAACTTAGGATTTACGATATATATTTTCAACCTTATCAGCAAATTCCTAAATTATAAGATAACGATCCAAGGTAACGGAATGTACGCAAAAAACAGCTTCGTCCCGATTAAAGGATACGGAAAAGTAAATATACTACTTCAAAACCCTAAAAGCTTAAAAGCGTTACGTCTGTATAACGTGGCCCATTATAAGAACTTCGTATGCAACCTAATATCTCTCCGGCAGCTCCGAAAAAAAAGGTATTAATAGGATAACTAAGAAATTAATAACTTTATTCGAAACAAATATAATCAGGTAGTTATTACGTTAATAAACAAGTTTGATCAGTTTGTTATCGAAAATATTAACGCGATAGCTACCTATGCAACCCTCGTATCCTATAAACGAAACGTTAACATATATACAGCAAGACCATTACGAATCGGTAACGGTACTATTTGGCACCTGAGACTAGGACACTTTAGGCCCGAAGTAATCGCCCAGTTGCAGTCCCATATAAAGGGAATGTGCCTAAAAGGTCTTATAACAATCGAATGCTAAGTATATAACAAAGCGAAGGTTAAAAGGCAAATACGCCGAAAACCAAGGGAAAAAACTTTCCAATTAAAACAACAAATCGTTATCGACTTTACGGACTTCGAAGAAAACCTTAAAGGATATAAATATGTTATATTCGCTACCGACAAATATTCAAGCTTTATCTGGGATATTTACCTTAAGAACCGTAAGTAAGATACATTAATTATAGCGTTCGAATACCTCCTAAAAGTCCTAAAAAACCAGGACAAGGTTTTTCTATAAGTAATCGAATACAATAACGAGATTTTAAAAAACCATTAACTTCGAGATATGTTACAGTTACCTCCTTTTAGCATCAGATTTAAGCCCTTAGCACCGTATACCCAGGTTTAAAACGGGGGTGCAAAGCGCTTAAGGGATGTAATTAAAGAGAAAGCGATTGCGATACGAAATAACGCTAAATTACTTTCGTTCCTGATTGTATATATTTTTAAAGTAGCAGTATATCTATATAACCGTACCCCTAAATATGCATTTTTTTAGCAAAGCCTATATAAAATTTATTACACTTACCTAGCGTACAGAAACGGTATTACAGTACTTAATCGGAAGCCTTAATAAGCCCACTTACGAATATACGGCTATATAGCCTACGTTATAACAATTACCGCCATAAAAAAAAAACAAAGACTTCAAAAACTAAATCCCAAAACCTAGATTAATTTTTTAGTCGGTTACCGATCTACGAATATCTACGAGATCTGGAACCCGTTAATTAATAAGGTTATTACCATTCGAAACGTATAGTTTAACGAAAAAGTTACCTTTTCAAATAATATCAAAAACTTAAAAAACGACCTTTTGTATATTACAAAAAAAAAATTACAAAAGCTACTGCGACAGGTAAAAATACTTAATCAAGGCCTAAGCCACTTAAATATACAAACACAAAAAGAAAATAAAAACCTAAGCGGAACAATTCAGCTACCGGTTAAACAGGAAAAGTAATTCCAGAATGGCATAGGCGTACAAAACGTACGGAATAAAAAAAAACAAACCTATTCGTATAGAACTAATTACCCTTATATAACCGCTATATTTAAACCACTTCCGTCCCCTAGACAATTACCTCTACCAGCGTCTGCTCTAATAACTATTACGATTATTGCGCTAACGGAAGTAATAAAAATAACCCTAAACTCCTATTACGCTATTTAACCCAAAATAACGGTAAAAAACGAAGGTACCCCACAGGTTGTAAACGTAAACTTCCCGTACGTTCCGTATCGAAAAAATAATTATTAATATGATTATAAAATATAAAAAACCGCGTTTAACGTAAAATGAATAACTTACTTTATTAGTACGATCGATAATCGGCCGGTAAGTTACGGAAATTTAAGGAAGTTAATTACCTAAAATACGCGCCACCTTAATCGGAAAGGCTTCGATACGAAAATATACAAAATCCCTAGGTCGCGAAACCGGATATATAGGCGTAACTTATTACTACCGCCGTAAGGCCATAAAGAACTAAGTACATACCCTTTAAAAGAAATGTTTCGTAAAGCCGAAAAGGCTCACTTACAAAGTTACAAGGAAATACGATCCTAAGAAATAATTAATTAATCTTCTACTAAAGGGAAATAGGTTTTAAGGTGCATATAAATATACGTTTACAAGTTTAACAAACATAACTGGTTATAAAAATACAAAGCACGTTTCGTTGTACGAAGCGATTAATAGCTAAAAAACGCATGTAATAATATATACGCATCCACTTTAGTTAAAAGGTTATTTAAAGCTTTAATCGTTATAGCGGCTAAGTTTAACCTAAAGCTTAAACAATATAACGCTATTAACGTTTTCGTCAACGCTAACCTACCCTACGAAATATACATAAAAACGCCCCTAGGATATCCCCAACGTAAAAAAACTCTTCTAATTAGAAAAGCTTTATATGGCTTACGGGAATCGCCGTTATTATAACAGAAAGATTTTACCGGAACACTTAAAAGATTAAAACTTAACCCCGTTCCTCATAAACCTTATTATTTCACTTATTAAAAAGTGCTTATCTTTTTCTTTATAAACGATATCGTTATAATATATCGCAAAGAAAATTAAAACCTCGTTAATTAATTAATTTAGCAAATTCGGAAACGGTATACCCTTACAAAAAATAAGGACCTACAGTAATTCCTCGGTATCGAAATAATCAAAAACAGATTTAACAAAAAAATCTAATTATCCTAATCTAACTTTATAAATAAACTGGCTAATTTAATCCTTAAAGAAAATCTAAATAACCTCCCAGAAACGTTTATAACTAACGTTAAGCTACTACCGAATCCTGATCTAACCCATCCAGGCTCTATTAACAAATACCAGAAAAAGATCGGTTTTATCCTTTACGTAACGATTAATACGTAACCCGATATATCCTTTACCGTATCCCGATTTACCCGTTTCAACCTAAACCCTAACGACGCATATTATAAAGCTGCTAATCAAATTATATTATACCTAATCGGGACCAAAACGCTAACGTTACAATTCGGAAACGAAGATTCGTTAGATACTTAAAGCGACGCCTCCTTTACGAACAATACGGTTGATCGAAAAAGCTTCTAAGCTTACGTTATAAAACTATTTGAAAAAGTGATAGAATAACAGGCGAACAAGCAAGACACAGTAACTACTTCTATAACAGAAGCGGAATTGTTATCCCTTATATAAGCTACAAAAAAAACCTTGTTCAGCTTTCGACTAATTAAAAAGCTGGGAGTTACCCTGGATGCTGGACCGTTAAATATATGGTGCGATAATTAACAGATTATACGGCTTATTAACGCCAACGTCGCCCTGTTATAAACGAAACTGCGGTACGTAGATATACATAATTATTAACTACGAAAAACCGTAAAAAGGGACTTAATTAAAATGGACTATACGCCTACAGGTAACATGCTAGCTGATGGACTAACTAAAGCCCTATTACGCGAACCGTTTAGGCACTTCAAAAAGCAGCTAAGATTAATGGATATTACGGAAACCCTTAAGTGACGGAGGAATACCTTACGAGTAATTTCAAAGGAAAAATTGGTTGATCAGGAGGATTTAATCGCCGGAAAAGAGGTTGAATGGAAAGCTATAGCTTTAAAAAGTGATAATATATAACGATTAACGCTATGAATGCTTTAGGGCGTTAAAGGGGTATATCAGCTAGCAGGGGGTGCTAAACGTACCTTATATACGGAAAGGCTCCCTTTAATCGGAAGATATATGTTCCGTTACTAGGTTATACAAAAGCTGTACGCGTACGAGAAATATACGTAAGTTAGCCTAATATAACAACACAACTGATGTCCCCTATATCTGACAGTTAGTGCATGACTCACTGGAACGACTGCCCCACCGCTTACCAAAGAGCTGGGTCAAGCTTGTTAAAGGTGGTCTTCCCCGAAGAAAATCGTAAGCCTCCTCCTGCCGGCTTTAATTCCCATTCGACCGCTCATGCCTCTACACCTCACTATACGACAAAATTCGTTCACCCAGTCGCCCGCTACTTGGATACCTACGTTATGTGCTTTTATCCGTGGACGCCAGCCTCCGAAGATTCCCGAATACAGATGTTCGCGACAAAGTTACCTTCGCTGAACGACGCAATCTTTTACCACCATGCCGTAGGTGTTATCATAAGTGCTCATTAGCAATTCATTTGTTCGAAAAAGATTCATTTTGTGTTCACTTCTTCTAGTCGTACCCCTATTCAAAGGCTACCTTTATCGATCTATATTCTTATACTTATCCTGCAAAAGAATCTCGCGTATGGTTACCTCTAACACAGCCCGAACTTTAAAAGCCATGAGGCGTTCTAAAGGATTCCGCGGATAACATCGTCTACGTGAACATTACATACCGTTATATCCTACAATCTAGGAATCGTAATAACGGCCCATTTTGACCCACCTACATCCAATCAACACAAAGCTCCCTAGTAGGTGCGCCTCAACAATGCATCCCATATGCAGATAACAATATTCTAGGGCATATCTCATTGGTCCACGGGCTCGGCTTAAGAGCCTATTGGCAGTAGTATGCTCGTAAAAATTCCAACTTCTCACTCTGTGCTATACGCCAACGCCTGGTACTAATTCCGCCAATCATACCGTACAGTTCTAGCTCCCGCTGTACTTTACAAACGATCTTTGCACGTATGCCTCGGACTTGGCGATAGATCCACACATACCACCACCCCATTGTCGTATCGAGAAATACATGCTAAGAACTTTGGCTGGTTTTTTCTCTCCTCCTTACACCATCATGTATACAGGATTGGGGTCTTAAGTCTCTTGAGATGGCTCCGCACGGCTCGGTTCCAAGTCCTCAAACTGCTTCTTATCTAACTTGCTTAAGCCACTATCCGCAAGGCTAGCGGACTGAGATGACCAAATCTCGGCTCGTATGATTTCCCCACCACCACCGCTCTAAACGGTTAAAACAGCTGATTACTTCGCTTTCCGTTATCAGTCTTAACCAGTCAATCTTATGTGTTATCATACGATTCGAAAGCTCGTGTAGCTTCCTAGGAAAAGTCATCGCCGTTCAGGTCCAGAAGTTTACCAGCTTCAATGACGGCAACTGTTGTAGCATTGTCTTCCGACAGCCGCGCCGCAAGGGCTAGGCCTGCTGTTCCACCGCCGATAATGACGTAGTCGTACGTAGTATCTGCACGTTCCTGGATCGCTGACGTTGCAGACGTCAGAGCCGATCCGAACAGTAAAGAGCAAATGGGGGCCCTACGGGAGTTATAGAACATTGTCATAAGCTAGAGAATGCAGCATGCAGATGAGAGCCAGTGGCACAACAACCGCGGCATGCAGACGAAATGTACCGCTGTCCACGAGAGAAAATGACTAATGGTGCTAGTTTATCAATTGGGTACTTCATGACGACTATCTTGTGGGAAAATGTCAGTTTTCTTGTATACGCGGTCCCGCTAGAATACATCCGCGACTGGTGAGTAGAGTGGCTGTGCCAACATGCTGAATCCTACAGCTCAACGCTACAGACACGCAACTTGAAGGATTGTTCCAATTTCCGAACTCCACGAGGTGCTATTATTACTGTTGGCTCACGAGTTCACAGAAGTCGTGATACAGACGCTAGGGACAAACGAACGGTATGGGGGCCCTAGTTGCCAAAGATAGAAACCAGCTGATTCAGCTCGGTGGCTACCGGAACAAGGCTTTTGTCCCTTATGCTGTCTACCCCTTAAATCCACCGAGCTTGGAAATATTGATTATGGGGGCTGGAAACTCGGGAAATGTGCAGTCAAGTCACCAAGTTCGAGTGATCAGCTGTCGCGTGAACCCAGACGGCCTCCCTGGCCTTCAAAAAGGCCATTACTAGTCAAAGTAGGCTACGCTTGAGTATGAACCCCTTCAGACGGTTCTCCCTTGGGCCGGGGCCAGGGGCTGGCGGTCGGTGGATTTCGGATGGTCGGTGAGTTTCGGGCGGTCGTAGGATTCGCAAATAAGAGCTTAACGCCGTCGATGCAACTGTCAGACCCTGAGTGCCGAAAAATGTGAGGCCCTACACTATGGCGGGACACTATACCAGGTCTTAAATCTCACAGCAACCCTCCGCTCTACGGTACGACCAGAGATGATTTGTCTGCGGCTCATTTTTGCTTCGCCTTAACCCCGATTCGCCTACCTACGGGTATATTTCCACCGAATACTGATTGCGCGAATAAAAAGAGGGCCAACGTTTCCGTGGTAAAAAATATCGCGCTCCCCTTCCTATGGCACCCGTCATTCACGGATCCACAACTTTAAGCAGAGAGAGATCGGGCGCTGTCTTTCCCATGCCTTAATTTCTACCTTCAATTCCAACTCAACTGTTCGAGTCCAGTTTTCCGGGGACGCTACGCGGATTCCCAGCATGTCTGGTCCAAGTTTGATGGAGCAGCTTTCTCAATACTACCCACCCAAGCCCGCGTTCACCGAGAAAGATTTACCGCAACTACGTGGAAAGGTGAATACCATTCTCTTCGACTTGTGTCCTTGGGTTCCTTAGCTTATGGTAAACGCAGGTTTACCTGATTACGGGTGCGAATAGCGGACTTGGCAAGGAGCTGGCTCAGCTTCTCTACTCTAAGAATGCCAAAGTCTACATTGCTTCGCGGTCGGAAGCCAAGGCACTTCAAGCCATGGATGCTATTAAGCAAGCAGAGCCGAATTCTTCGGGCGAACTGGATTTTATACGACTTGACCTAGCAGATCTATCTACTATCAAGGCCTCTGCACAGAAATTTCTCGAAAGAGAAAATAAGCTACACGTCCTATGGAATAATGCGGGCGTTATGAAGCCGGCCCCAGGGTCGAAAACTGCCCAAGGATACGAACTACAGCTCGGTATTAATAACGTTGGCACATTTTTATTTACCAAGCTGCTCACTCCGATTTTGGCGGCCACTGCGAAAGCTGAACCCCCTGGTGTAGTCCGCGTCGTTTGGGTTGGCTCGTCGGCTGGAGAAACCCCTTTTGCCCCCAAAGGCGGTGTTCCAATGGATAACCTCGATTATCACAAAGACCTCGGATGGTTTCCAAAGTATTGCATCAGCAAAGCAGGGAACTATCTGCAAGGGACTGAATACGCTAGGCGACATAAGGCTGACGGGATCATAAGTATCCCCTTGAATCCAGGTCACCTCGACTCCGACCTCTGGCGCAACCAACCGTACTTGGTGCGCAAGCTGTTAAAGTGGTTTTTCTTTTATGAACCTATCAAAGGAGCTTATACCGAACTGTTCGCTGGATTGTCGCCCGAAGTTACATTGGAGAAATCAGGCGAATGGGTTGTGCCATGGGGCCGGTTTATGAGAAGTCGTAAGGATCTGCAGGAAGCCACGAAGACCAAGGCCGAGGGCGGCAGTGGTATTGCCAAGGAGTTCTGGGAGTGGAATGAGAAACAAGTTGAACCGTATCTTTAACTCCCAGATAGCCTCAGTCGGGGGGGATTCGCGGCACGATGTAAAGTTCAGGTGCACATATGTCAGACCTAGCTGAAGCTGATCAAACAGCCAAGCTTTGACTTCGTTTGATCAGCTACTGAAGAGAAATAACTTCATGCATCTTCGGTACAGTTATCTCTCTATTACACCCGTTTTTCTGTGTATATAAAGAGGGCTCGTTACCCTCACCTTTTATCTAGGACCTTCTAGAGGTCAAGCAACCTGTTAATACACTTTTCTTCAGTTATATGCTTCAGTGTGTGATGTCAGGGTCTCACAACATATTACCGGAGGGTTAATGATGGAGCGCTGTAGGGTACATGCAGGGCTTCTGGGGTCTACAGAAGCTCTGGCTCGCCCCCCTCCCAACCAAACACACGCACACTTACACACATATCCGTCAGCGAAGGAATTAATACATCTTGGACGCCTATAATACAGTACCTAATGATTCCATTCTGTTTCTCTGAACTTCTCACCCTCTCCAAGGGTTCAATAGCACTGGCAGCAAAGCAGGAGTTGGCACTTTGGGCATGGATTTATCCATAACAGGGCACTACCGGTTTAACCGAAAAGATAACTTGTCGCAGAATAGGGGTAATTTGCTTAGTCATCAGGACCTGTGAGCCTGTAGGCACCCCGCAGAAACCTTGTTCCGGGGCTCCTACACTATATATAGAGCTTTCTAGCCACCGCTCTCTAGAGCCCAGATTAACCAAGTCAATTTACACTTCACGCACTCTATGCACTCTTTTCTAGCGATCAGCCTAACTGTCACAACATCTCTTTCGCCTCTTTGTCTTTTTCGTACCCGGCTTATACCTCTTAACCAGATTTGGGCTCAAGTCCCGTTCCTAAACCAATATATTCTCGCTTTGTGGACGGGTCTAATTGCGATGCCGGCCGGCCGGCGTCCGCGCAGGGGCCGTGAACGGCCTACGGTAAGGTATGCATGGCCGACTATAGTAGAGTTCAAAGTGGCTTGGACATCAATGTAAGGCAGCTACGTTTTCGAAATACTAAGGTACGTGTACCTACATGTAGTTTGAGTGGTTAGCGCCTCTTCGTAAATCACATATATGTACATGTAGTACGCCGTGGGAGGGACAGTAGCCCCTTTCGATGGCTGCGAATCTTTAGGGATTGTCAGAGCTGTTCTGCTTAATCTACTCAACAGAGCTTGGCAGAGACGTCTCTTGTCAGGCAACCATCCCTTCTGAGCCTCTCAAATCTACCGCATACCTTAGGGACAGTTTCGAAGGATCCCGTAAGAGCCGACCGTCAAAAAGACCAAAGTTCCCTTGCACTTGCGTCTAGCGAGCAAGAGTCACTTAGGGGGTTTACCCCGCTATCGAGGTATTACTATCCAGTGCCGCCCGCCGTTGCCAACGCTCCACAGGAAGCCCAAGCCTCACAAGCCCTCTGCAGCCGCGATTCTCTCAGTGAAGGACCCTTCGTTACCCTTCGCTACCTTTCACTACCTGTTCTCGCACAACAAAACCCATTCTTTCGAGGACACAACATTCTAGGACCATGCAACAGCGCGTCAATCGTCCCATTGCCTTGCGTCTCGGTTTGATTGAGTTCCTGACCTGTGACCCGTACTGCTCTTGAACAGGCCTGGTGGGTTTGCTCCCAGATCGTTCCGGCCTCGTCCCGGACCACCACTCCTCGCGGCCGGAGAGCCTCCTGTGCTCCTGTGGCCATGTCAGGACAGCCGGCGTGCCCGGCAGGCATTGACGACTCGTTCGGTCCGTGGGCCGGGCACGAATGCCGGGGCGGGTTTGACTTCACCCTTCTCTTCGAAGAGAGCATCATCACCATCCCGCTGCAGTGTCTCTTCCTGCTCGCACTACCCGTCCGCTACCTGCAGCTGGCCAAGGCGAACACCAAGGTCGTGTCCAGCCCGCTCGTCGTCCTCAAGCTGGTTCGTTGCCCCCGAACCATGTCACGACCTCTGTTTCCCTCCCGAGCTGACCATACCGCGTAGTGTGCTGCCGTCTGCCTGCTCGCCCTCAATGTTGCCCAGCTCACCACCTGGGCCACGACTTCCAGCCATGTCCAGACTCGGGCAACCATGCCCACCGCGGCATTGGTGTTCATCGCCTCGCTGGGCCTCTGTCCGCTGTCGTGGCTCGAACATGAGCGCACCATCCGGCCGTCTTTCCTGCTCTCTGTATACCTGTTTCTATCCATCCTCCTGGACGTTGTGCGAGCCCGCACTCTGTGGATGCTGGATCCCCACGCCGTGACCCCTGCCCTACTCACCGCGAGCCTAGCCGTGCGAGCGGTCATGTTCGTGCTGGAGTCGACGGAGAAACGAGGCATCCTCATCTCACCGTACAAGGACTACTCCGTGGAGATGACCAGCAGCTCCGTCAGCAGGAGCGTCTTCTTCTGGTTGACATCCCTCTTCCTGAGCGGGTATGAGAAGGTCCTGGCGATGGAAGACCTGTATCCTCTCGACACGCGGATGCACTCGGCGCCTCTGCATCAGGCTCTGGTAACAAAGTGGGCGCAAGGTGAGAACACGCTGAATCGCCACAAAACTTTCCCTTTGTTTTCTATATCCATGTCACCTTTGTCCGTGATGTGCTCTGCTGCCGGTCGCGCGATTCGTCCTTGCTAGAGGCTCACTGGTCCTGTCTGTAGTGTCGAATAAGGCAGCCCCTGGTGCTCTGGTCAAGACTTGGCTGCGAGCTTTCGCAGGTCCGATCATGGAAGGCGTCATCCCAAAGCTCTGTCAGATAGGCTTCACCTATGCCCAGCCATTTCTGGTCAACGCCGCCATTGATCTCGCCGTAGAACCTCGAACGCCGGCTTATGACAACGTTGGATACGGTCTGATAGGAGCATATATCATTGTCTATACGGGCATTGCCGTAAGTGCTCGAACATGCAAGGATTTCGAAATGGGAATGGTAGCTGAATGAATACATAAAATTATCTAGATATCCACCGGCCAGTATGAATGGCGTATGCACCGTACCGCATCATTGATGAGGGGGAGCGTCGTCGCCACCATCTACGGAAAGTCTCTCCGCCTGGACCTTACGTCGTCCGGGACGAGCCCCGAAGGAGCTCTGACATTTATCAACACCGACGTCGAGATCATTACCCCTGGCATTGTCTATCTACATGATATCTGGGGCAGTCTTGTGGAGATTGCCATCGGCATCTACTTGATCTACAGGGAACTGGGAGCGGCATGTGCCATGCCTATCGCCATTGTCTTTGGTTCGTTTCCCCCATGGCACACTGTACTGCAAGTTCGTGCGCTGACCCAGCCCTGCAGTTTCCATGGTCGTCGTGACATGCCTCGCCGTTCCCACCGGCACCGCCCAGGCTGCCTGGGTGCAGGCATCACAGGACCGCGTTACCGCCACCACGAGGGCTCTGGGAAGCGTCAAGTGGCTCAAGATATCGGGACTGAGCGAATTGGCCTTCTCGAAGATCCGTGACTTAAGAACACAGGAGCTAAAGACGTCGATAAGATACCGGAGACTGCAAGGTGTCTGTATGGTTCTACGTAAGTCGAGCGGCAGTCTACCACTGCACAGTTCGTCGTCCTACGCTGACCATCCCCAAAGTAATCTGCGTGCCCATCTGGTCTCCCATCCTTACCCTCTGCACCTATGCAGGCATCGCAGCCAGTGGGGGAGGCACCCTTACTATAGCACAGGCCTTTACCTCGTTTGCATTGTTCACCCTGGTTAGCAAACCGCTCGCGGACATCATACAGAGCCTTCCTATAATCGCCACCTCCATGGCTTCCTTCCAGCGCATCCAAGATTTCCTAAACGGAAAAGAATGGGTCGATAACCGACTGGTCGCGGCACCTGGGAGCAAACTGGACACAGAGTCCGGCAGGAGTGATTCATCTTTGGGGCAGCGATCCAACCACTTGGAATTTGAAGCGAACCCTGGCCTCGGGGCTGCACACGAGAAAGGCATCCATGCACTCGCTCTCGAGGACGACATCATTGCATCGGTACAGGGAACCTTTTCCTGGGCAGAGGAGTCGGAACCCGCGATTGACATCATCGACTGGCGCATCCGCAAGCACGCCTTCACCTTGGTATTGGGTCCGGTCGGGTGCGGGAAGTCGACTCTTCTCAAGTCTCTCCTAGGAGAGCTCTCGGCTTTCAAGGGGACCATCAACACCAGCTTTTCGAGGGTCGGCTATTGCGCACAAAATGCTTGGCTGCCCAACGACACGGTCCGGAACGTTATAATCGGTCGTTCGCCCTTTGAGACATCGTGGTATGATGCTGTCCTCAAGGCATGTGCACTAGAACAAGACATCCGTACCTGGCCAGATGGAGAAAACACGGCCACTGGGAGGAAAGGGTTCTCCCTCAGCGGCGGCCAGAAACACCGTGTGGTGAGTCCATCTCTCGTTCCTCGCAGGCATCGGAGAGCCATGCCACTAACACTGAGAAAGTCGCTAGCCCGTGCTCTTTACTCGAGGCCGGACCTCCTAATCTTCGACGACGTGTTCAGCGGGTTAGACTCGGCCACAGAGGACCTCGTCTTCAACAGCTTGCTGGGAAGAGAAGGACTGATCCGTAATGGGAATATGACCGTTGTCATGACCTCTTCTGACGGTAATTTCATTCTACTTAGCATCCATACAGTCTACTGACAACTCAAAGCCCGTCGTGGACCTTACGCCGACTATGTTGTTTTCCTCAATGACAAAGGCCAGATTAGTGAAAAGGGGACAGTCGAAGAACTCAGCGAGAAAGTTAATCGGCCTCAGACTGAGGCGGTCGTCGGGCCTCGGCCTCTCCTGGCACCTAAGGAGGAGACGCTCGAAACACAAAGAGTGGACACTCAACCCGTCGTGCCTGCGGTGGCAATCGAGGATCTTCCAGAGGATGCTACTCGCTGGCTGGGCGACTCTGCAATCTACAAATTCTACGCCAATGCGGTCGGATGGTTTTCCTTGACGACGTTCTGCATCGCCATGACTGTTTTCGCCTTCTGCAGCACCTTTCCCAGTAAGTCTGTTCAACTCAGAGTGCTCGGTTCAACGTGTCCAACATCGGAATTAACCTTGGTCTCTAGATATCTGGATCAAGTGGTGGGCAGAAGCAAATGAAACGAATCCCAACGAAAACTTGGGCAAATGGATTGGTGGCTACATTGGGTTCGGCACTGGCTCCGCTGCGGCAGTCCTCTTCGGCACTTAGTAAGACACTAGACCCCTTTGCAATAGTACCACAATCTAACATACATGCTACAGCCAGCTTTTCATCATCATAGTCAATCATTCCGGCGTCTACTTCCACGACTTGCTGTTGAAGACAACATCAAAGTAAGAGTGTTCATGCCCCCGAGTAAGGATCTGATCCTCCCCCGCTAACAACATCAGGGCTCCCATGTCATTCCATGGCACGGTGGATAGCGGAGTTACCGTCAACAGATTCAGCCAGGATCTACAGTTGATCGACATGGAGTTGCCCATCACCGCTTTAGGTCTGGCCGTAGGTACGTACAAGGCCATCCCGGACGCAACAAACAGACACTGACAGTTCCCGGCAGGCGTGACGTTTTGCGTCGCGGACTTCATCATGATATCTGTCTCGTCGAAATACATAGCGGCATTTCTGCCCTTCGTGATAGCCACCCTTTATGTCATGCAACACTTCTACCTCCGAACGTCACGCCAGCTGCGTCTCCTCGATATCGAGCATAAGGCCCCCCTCTACACTCAATTGACCCAGACCATAGACGGACTCCAAACAATCAGGGCATTCAAATGGGAGAGCTCGTTTGAAGAAAAGAACACGAGGCTCCTCGACGATTCTCAGCGGCCCAGCTATCTTCTCTTCTGCGTTCAGCGTTGGCTCACCTTCGTCGTCGACATCCTCATTGCGTTGATTGCGGTGCTCCTAGCTATCCTCACTACCACTCTGCGGGAGCAGATCGGTCCGGGCTTCATCGGGATCGCCTTGAGCAATATCCTCGCGTTTAGCGCCACAATCAAGACCATTCTCATGTCTTGGGTCATGCTGGAAGTGTCGCTGGGGGCCGTGGCTCGCGTCAGGAAGTTTGCTTCAGAGACCAAGCCTGAAGATTTTGCTGACGGGCCACTTGCCGAGCCGGAAGGTGGCAAGTGGCCAAGCCAAGGAGCGGTTGCGTTACATGAGGTCACGGCATCGTATTCGTAAGTTTTGAATGGCGCCGATTCACACCTACTGATTTCTTCTCGGGCTAATAGCAAGATAGATCGTCGGAACCAGTCCTAACCAACATCTCCTTCTCTATTCAACCTCGCGAGAAGGTCGTTATCTGTGGGCGGACGGGGAGGTAAGTCGACCACCAGCATTGCATGACTATTATCTGATGGACTTCCAGCGGTAAGAGCTCACTGTTGCTGTGTCTGCTTCGGCTGGTGCAACTCGACAGTGGTACCATCACGATCGACGGGGTCCAGCTGTCGACTCTCCCGCACGAATACGTGCGCTCAAAGCTGGTTGCCGTGCCCCAGGAGACCTACATATTCGACGATACCGTCCGCCATAACCTCGACCCCGGGCAGGCGGCATCAGATGAAGATATCGTGTCGGCACTCCAGAAGGTACAGCTCTGGGACAAGATCAAGCAGCGAGGCGGTCTCGATACCGTCATTCAAGACGAATTCCTCTCGCAAGGTGAAGCACAACTTTTCGTCTTTGCACGCGCTATGCTACGAAAAAGCAAGGTACTCCTTCTTGACGAGTTCGAAAGCAGGTGAGACGAATATTCTAACCTACCCACCCAATTCTTAAGCTAGGATGCTGACTGTGTCTAATAGTCTGGATGAGGAGACAAGCAATGTTATCAACGAAGTTCTGCGATCGGCCTTCCAAGACTGGACCGTCATCGCTATTGCACATAAACTACACAAGAGCTTAGACTTCGACAAGGCCATCGTTCTGGACGGTGGGAAAGTCGTCGAATGTGACGAACCACGTCGACTTTTGGAGCGAGATTCCATGTTCAAGAAGCTCTATGAGCTCTCTACAAGGAGCTGAACTCGAAGACTCTTCTCAAACGTCGGACGCGTGTATGATTATTTCTAAATTCTCATCTCTTCCTGCTGTAAGTCGGAACCCCCCCTCACGCTCCACCCCCCCAACGCGCCACCATTTCCCATACAAAATCAACAAAACCGCATACTTATAATTAATTAACAAAAAAACATTTTAACATTTTTAAAACCTAAGTTACATTCATTTATATATAAATAAACCATATTTAAATTTTTGAACGAAATTATTAACCTTAATATAAAAATATTTGCGGTTTAATACAAAAAAAAAATCCTTAACATTTTCCCATATAAATTACTAACAAATCTGTTAATATTTAAAATTTAAATAGTTAAATGGAAAAAATAAATAGAAATATACGGTTTTAAATATAATATAAGGATATATAAATTAATTATAAATTTTAAAACTGCACGTTATTATCTTTTATCGTTATAACGATATTAAGTGTTATAATATTTCGTCGAATTTTTATATAGGAAAATTTACCCACTTTTATTTAAAGTTTAATAATAAAATAAATAAAATAAATATGGATATAAAACAACCTGGGTTATATAAAAGTATATATAAATTTATTAATTTAATTTTTTTATAAAATTTCATTAATGTAATAAAAAGATATTACGGTTTTTATTTATAGTGAAAATCGTATATAAAATCGTACTTTTGCGTTATTTAATGCGTTATATAATAACTTACGTATTACGTAATTTGAAATAAATTTATAAAAATATAAGTTGTAAACCTTAATAAAATTCCGAAAACCGTTTATTTTTATCATTTCTATTGAATATTTAATAAAGTTTTAAAAATATAGCAATTTCGACGGTTTTGTATGGGAAAACGCTGGCGCGTTGGGGGGGTGGAGCGTGAGGGGGGGTTCCGACTTAGTTAGAAGTTCAACTCATTGAACCTTGTATTGAAATATGCCTCTCGCCTTCTTTATGTGATTCAATGCCTTGAAGGCATGATATGTTTCAGACGGGGGCTTCTTGGGATTGAAGGGAAGCGTGCTCGTTCTCCGGCCTTGGGCTGTCCAGTGAGTGTATAAAGCTTCTTCGGCCCCCTTCTGGATCGCTTCCTTAGCTTCCCTGGTCGCGTCGTCTTCTTTCTCGTCAGCCCAGTAGACCAGCAACTCCACAGCTCCGTTTCCATTGACAGCCATCCAATACTTGAGAAGAGAGGCAATCTCGTGCTCCTCGCCGTCTTCCCCGGATTGGCCAGGTTGCGGCTGTGCTTCTTTCCTCTTGACCTGGCCGGCACTCTTGTCTCCTGCTCGGTTTCATACTTCTTCTCGATCGTCGTAGTCGGCGTAGTCGTCCCTATGTCGCCGGTTTCGAGTATATCTGAGAGAAATCCACCCTTAGCTCGAACAACTCCGGGAGGAAGCGCACAGGATTAAGCGTACCCGGACTACCCATATCGGCCAGAGGGGGAGCAAATTTCTGGTTGTATCCTGCGGATTTGACTGCAATCCAGCAACGCCTGGGCATTTGGCTCGGGCGAGATCGGTAGGGGCCAAGGTTGCACATCTGTCTGCCCGGTCTGTTCAGGGGTGTCAGCAGACGGACAGATGACGTTTTGGCTGCAGATAAGTGGTTATCTGTTTGCCATGTCCCTTCCGCGGAGGGTTACAATTGCCTAATTAGAAAAAAAGCGAGATTATCCGCAATCTAGTTATCGAATATACGCCCGATGCTCCCAAGACAACCCATAAGGCAGATTTAAGCAATTCTCGCAGCGAATCTCGTGATGCCTTCACTGTGCTGCCAGTTCAGCCACCAGCTCCTCCTGACACGAAACATTTCAACAGCAAAAAGGCACGTTTACACAGCACATAAACTGGATACCTCAGGCGAGTGGCCAAGGTTCCCGTACGATCGCCCTCGTCTGCCCGTACTAAGCTTCTGATATTGTGTGCACGGTTCTGTTGCTCTTGCCCGGGAATGTAATGGAGGCACGAATCGGTGCTCACGAGACGTTGGCGGGCGCTAGGACACCACTTTAACGGTAGCCGCACTTGGGATATTGACAAAGTGGGCAAGTGATGAGCCTGTGAGGGAATTGTGAGGACAGCTGTGGTTTGAAGGAAAGGAGCGAGTTCTGTATATTGCTTGAAAAGAGAAATCTTCTGCTGGATTGTTCACTTTTCCACCTTTCTTCGTAAAACTGGACCATTGGGGCTGTTTGTTCCCTTTTCACAGGCGCTCGTTCTTAACCTACACAACGATTAAGGTTGGAGTTATGGCTTCGCTGTTCAACCTCCCAGCAGAGCTTTGGGTCCTTATTTTCGCAATTGCTCTCTGAACGAGTGGTGGTAACAACGAAAGCATCACGTCCCTGGACGCACCACGCCTCGC
Source organism: Monosporascus sp. CRB-8-3 (assembly GCA_004155055.1). NCBI lineage: Eukaryota > Fungi > Ascomycota > Sordariomycetes > Xylariales > Monosporascus > Monosporascus sp. CRB-8-3. The sequence goes on from QJNZ01000055.1 coordinate 46,191, forward strand.
AGCGTCTTGGAAAAGAAATCTATTGGGCACACCAGTTGGCGTGGGATAGTGGCAGCAGACTAGTGCCCACTATAGAATGGGATATGAATGTCGAGTGTTCCCTGTCAGGACGAGTAGTCGCGCTTTTGCGAGTCAACCGCGGTGAGTTGCGCATAGTGATGCTATTTTATGGCGGAGGGTGGCTAATCTAGAGGGGTTAGGTCTAATGGATCGGTGTTCCTTGACAGTGACAGGAGGACATGTAGAGCGGTGGTCATGCTAAACGTTTCTGAACCATTTGGTCGAAATTGTCAACCCGTCCAAAGAGATCATAGAAAGAAATGACGAACTTGGGATAGTCCGCTGGCCTTCGCAGCTGGAGCGGCGGGGCTCACGATCCGGTACCAGGGGCCTGGCACTACCGAGATTCTGGTTTCCTTGGCTGTTTCCCGAAATGGGTATGATCATCTGTTGCAAATCTCATTCGCAAGCCATACCCTACCCAAATATCAGCCAGACTTTATCTCCACCAGCAGAGCACTGTAGCTCGCTAGTTTCAGCGTCAGTGCATGCCTACCGCCTCTTCCGGCGGTGACGTTATTGTCAACTCATCATATCACAGTTCCGTGTCGGGCACGAGACGCGGGTCACCAGTGATAACTCCATGTGAGGGCCTGCGAAGTCACCATCTGCATGAACGCAAATCAGATATAGGTCTGGGCGGAGCAAGTGCGTAAGGAAAACCGAAGGCGGTTGAAGGGCTGAGAATTCCATTAGTCTGTCATGTCTCAACTACGGTGGCACAGGTCGAGGCGTCAGGGGGCACTGGTCGCCGAAACACCGACTCCAATGGTGTGGCTTCGACTGCAGTATGGTGTGCCCTTGAGTGTTGTATATACAGATGGCTATGCCACGAGTTCACTTCGGTTGTCCGGTTCGCATCCTCCATTCTCCAATCTCAAAAACCAAGGAAGACGAAATCAACAGCCATGGTGCAAGGTCCATCGGTCGCGTCGGTGATTGTGAGACTTCCCCTTTCTCCTTTCGGTCAGGCGGACTAAAGAATTTTACGCAGACAACCGAGTGGCTGTTCCTTGGCATAGCACTGGTCCTGATCATCGCCCGTCTGCACTTGCGACTCAACATCCAATATCAGCGCCTCGCTCCCAGCGACTACTTCCTGATTACGGCATGGATAGCATCGATGTCGAACGCATGCTTTGACATCGCCTTCCTGCGCATGGGCGTCCTCACGCCGGAAATGGACGTTACCCTTAGCTTGGTGGATGATCTTGAAGTCCTTCGGCAAGCGCTTCGAGTGTGTACCGCCGTCGTCAATTATATGCGCTTTATGGGCGTAGAGTGCTGATGAACTAGAGCAGAACTTCTGGACTACCAACTTTCCATTCTACACGACACTCTACATGTGCAAGGCCTCAATCCTGGCCTTCTACAGTCAACTCTTTCCGGTGGGCTCCCGCCTATACCGTACACTATTCTACATTGTGACGGGGTATTCTTGTGCAGGTTATATCATATCCCTCGGCCTTACGCTGTTCTTATGTTTTCCAGTGGAGAGACAGTGGTGCGTTGAGTCACCTCACCAACGTTAGTACATCTCCAGAATTGCTAACCTTTCCTAAAGGTCCCTTGGCCCAGACGCGTGTGATCCCATCTCCGGGAAGACTCTAGGACGGGTTGGGTGGGCATTGCACTTCTCTTCTGATATATTCAGTTAGCCGCACCTCCAACTTCCGCGGAAACCTATGCATACCTGCAAGACCCTCCCGCTGACGAAAGACAGTCTTCTTGTTGCCGTTCCTGGTCCTCTACCAAGTTCAAATGGAACGTCTCGTCAAACTGGGCGTGTACTGTACCTTCGGGCTCGGCATAATCAACCTCACCGTCTGCTTGGCACGTTTCTTGTCGGTCGAGTTAACCAGTGCAAATGGATTGTCGCTCACGCTAGTCAGTACGTGTTGCATTATTTTAAGTCGGCTTCGTCCATGCCTCCTGTCATCGAGTCTGCCTTTCGTGATGTCCATCGATAGAGAAGTATTTAGGCAATGGAGGGATTGAGTTAAAAAGCTAATCATCTACCAGGTCTCTGGTTCCTGCTCGATGGTAACATTGGTTTGATTGTTGCGTGCCTGCCCTCAATACGGCCCTATATCCGCCGCATCTGCAACAGACCGTACGATCCGCAGTTGAGTATGTATGAGCACGGTGTAACCAGCGGCGGTAAGGTGGCACTGACGACCACCACCAAAGGTAATCTTGGCCGTACAGAGGACGCACTCGAAGAAGGGAGCAGTAATGCGTTCGCAAAGGCGTCGCAGTCAGCGAGGCCGGCACCGCCCAGTGACGCCCGACATAGCTTTGCCGGGTACAATGCCAGCACTGGCACAAGGTCGAGCTCCAGCGACAAGAGTGACGCGACGGGAAGCGACATCGAGCTTGTTCATGTGAACAGCCTGTAAAGTAGGTTTGGCTAGATTTAATGGCTGGCTGTAAAGCCCAAGTGTGTTGTGGCAACCACCACTATTATGAATGATGCCTCGCTCCCCCAGATTGACCCACTCTATGTGCCATCGTCCCAACCGGCTGTCTCCCTATTTCGAGTTGTTAGAATAGGGGTAACAACGCCCTATACCATTTATATGTGTGGTTCTCAAAGCCTTAAAACAGTTTATTTCATACATAATTTGACGGGCATTTGATTTATATTTAATTAATTTTAAACCCGGCTTGGTTCTTAAAATTTTTTTTAATAAAGTGTTAATGTTATAGTTAATTACTTAAGGCCTGAACGACAACGGCTTAAAGAACTAATGGCCTAATAACAACGTATATATCAGTATATATAATAAAACTAAGAACTTATAATATAGCACTCGTATTTATTTTAAAGCTTACAGTTAAAAAAGTTACTGTTTTCTTGGCTAACGTTATTTATATATATAAATAATAATATTATAACTTTTTCGAATTAACGTTCAAGTTTTTTTTATAATTATCTTAATTATTTCGCAATAATTTCGTAACGTTAGTTTTTTAAAGAAAAGATAAATTCGTCTTAACCTAACGTTTTCGCGGTTTAGGAGAAAAATAATAAGGATTTTGCGTTTATATTTTAATACTTTAATTTTTTTCGTAACGATATAAGCGGGAAAATTATTATTAGAAAATTATTCGCATTATGATGCCTTATAAATAAGTTATAATATAATTAACTATTTAATTAACTTTATTAAAGGTTAAAAATACTTTACGAAAAAGTTTAAAAGGAATTTATAAAAAATTTCGAAAAAACGTAACGTTTAAAAAAGGTCGAAAAAAAGGAAATTACGTTTACGGGGCTTAAGTTTTCGAATACGATAAAACGTTAAATTTATTAAAATCATTATAAAAAAAATTTCTATATAATAAAAAATAAATTTATAATTAAATGCTTTATAATTTTAAAGCCCGTATACGAAAACTTTACTATTAATATATGGTTATATATTAAAAATTAATTATAAAAAAATACCATAAAGGCGAAATATATAGAAAAAACAGTAAATATACTATTTAGTAATAATCTTATTCGAAACGAACGGTAATGGAAAAATTAAAAAAGGTATCTTTTTTTTGCCGGAGGAAAAATAAGAGGTTATTTTAAAGAAAAATCTGAATACGGTTTAGGTTTATATGAAATCTTTTGCGAATAAAGATTTATATCATATTATTTTCGTTAAGAAAACGGTTACGGAAAAGTTTATTAAAAAAATTAATAATAAATCCGATTTATTTAATAAAGGTGTCAGATATTCAGATCAATTATTAGCTCTAACTGAGCCACGAACCCCGTAGGTCGTATCAGCGACTGTTGTTGGACAGTTTCGTATCAGGATTTATATGGGGTCCTGTCCTAGCTTAGTCTTCTTAGCTACAGGGGGCTGTATTCTTACAAAAGGTAACGTTAACGATAAAATTATAACTTCGGGGAAAAATAGCACTAAAATTATATAAAAATAAAGATATTTTTTAAAATTAGAGCGAAAAATAATAAACTTAACTTTAATATTAATATAAACATATCGGGCGATAAGGGAATAAGTTCCTAGCTTACGGTATTTTTATAGTAAACCGTAAAAACGATATCGCATTTAATTAAATAGTAAAAAACTCCCAAAGAAAAACAGGACGAAAATAAATTTATATCGATAAGATTTTACGGTTTTAACTAAATATAAGGTTTTAAAAATATAGAGAAGATAATAAATTATTTTATTAATAACTTTACAAATAATATTAAAACTGTTAATTTTTTAATAATTTAAAATCGAAAAGATAAAAAGTAATTTATTTAAAAATGTTAATTAACGAAATTTGATAATCTTAATTAAGATAACTGTATAAATTTATATTTACGGAAAAGTTAAGATAATAAGGGTTAATAACTTTAAAAAAATATAAAAATCGAAAAATTTAAAAATATTTTAAAACAATTAACGTTTTATAAAACGTTTTATATTTTAAAATAATAGTAATAGCTCTTTTAGTTTTTAAGTTATTATTTTCTAATAAGATTAATAGTTTTATTTATATTTACGCTCGAAATTAATTTTATCTTTTATAAAAAATCGCAATTAAAAATAAAATATTTAATTAAAAGGTAATAAGAATTTATTAACTTGAAATATTTACATAAAAATATTTTTTATAATAATTTTTGGCCCAATAGCTCAGTGGTCGCGGGCCTGGGTGTCTCTTTTAATTGCGACAGGCTTAGGCATCCTATTTCGGTTAATCTTAAGAAACAGCTGGTTTAAATCCAGCTTAGGCCACCGTTTCTCAAGGTGGCGCCAATTTAAAGGAGCTAAACCAGTTGGGGCTTCGGCTCCGTTACCGTGTCGGCGACAATTAAGGGGTGGCTAAGGGCTTTTGGAACTAGTTACGATTAGAGGCGTTAGGAACTAATTAATTAATCAGGTGTATCTTATTGTTAATTGCCGTATTACATAACTTATATTATATTTTTCCGGCCTTTAACTAAAAAGGCATAGTTTTTATAAAGTGCTTCTCGGTTACGTTTATATAAAATTATTTATATATGTATATATATAATAAACGGATTAGCTTATATATATATAACTAAATACCTTAATAGTACTTTATCTTATATAATAATTTTTAAAATATTTAATTTTTTTAAAAATTTATATATAAATTAATAATTTTCTTATATTCGAAAATACTTTATTAAAATTATTATATATATAAGGTCGTTAGGTTTAAGCCGTATTATCTAGGTTAAACCAAAAATACGAAATAATTATATTAATAATTAATACGACAAATACTTTATTTAATATTTTTAAGTACGGTAATTATTAATAATTTTTACGGTGATAATAAATTATATCTCGGTGGTAAAAAACCTTATCCCGAAATTAATTATTACGTAATACCGATAAACTTCGACCTTAATAAACCTTATACCTTTTAATTAATTTAATAAAAAAATCTTAAATAATAAGTTAAAAAATATTAAGCTTTTCGGAATAAATCTTAAATCCGTATAAAATAACTTTATATCTTTTCGCTAATCTTATAACTTTTTTAACCTTAATTAATCTTAAAGTTTTTTAAACTTTTAATAATTAAAACAATTAAAATATACTAGCCGAATCCGAATATAAAATCTTAACGGAAACGATTTCGATTACGTTACCTAACTTAAATAAAATAATCGGCCGAATAAAATATATCGATATTTTTATCAATATTAATAACTTTTCCGAAAAAAATTCGGATTTTATTTTTAATTTTTAAGTACAATTTAATTTAAAATAATAAAAATAATTAATTAATACCAAATTTATACTAAAAAATATCCGGCTTATAAAAGAATTACTAACAAAATTAAAAAATAATAATAAAAAGTTTAAAAACGTCGAAGTTTAACTTTTAAATTAATATAAAAAAGATTACGAATAATAATTTATCCGGCTGTTCCCGATTACGAAAACCGTTTAGAATTCCGTTAAAAATAATTATTAATAAGGACATAATTAAGTAATTTATAAGAAAATTAAGGTTTAATAAAGCTTAGTAATCGATAGCATAATTTATTAATTTATTAAATTTAATTTCACAGTTACGTCCCCTTTAAGGAAAGTAATTATTATATATAATTATTATTTTTAATTTAATATTTAATTACCATTAATTTTTCTTTTTTAACGTATATTCTTTTATAACGTAATATATTTTTCTAAAAAATATCGCGTTTTTTACTAAATTAATTCTTTTTCTTTAATTTAACCGTTAATTATCGTTATTAATTATTGTTATATATCTCTAATAACTCCGCTACTATCTTAAGGCTATTCGATATGGTATATTATAAGAGAATTTTCCGATTAATTCCGAAATAACGCACTTTTACCATTTTTTATAAATATCTTTTGTAATTTTCGTATATTTTAATTTTTTAGTTATAATTTTAACACCGTTTCTTTTAATAAAATTATATACAGTCTACGCGGTATATATAAAACGAATTTATAATAACTAATTATATTTAAATATTAAATACCGTATAATTTTTTATTTTTTATTTAATATATTTAATATATTAGGATTCGCGGTGCTGAATCTGACTGTTATTAGTATTAAGATGTGTATATTACTTGGTTATATCTTAAATGTATTTATTCTAGGAGCAAAATGCTAGTTAAAAGCTAGATACGCTGGATTTATTTAAAACGCGTTCGGATAAGCGTTATACGGACTAACTAACCTTGTTGTATGTTAACGTACCTAATTTTAATACGACTTTTTACGTTATATATATATTTAAAAACTTTGAAAATTTTTTTAATTAATATATTTAAGAATTAAACCTTAATTATTATATAGAAAACCGATAAAAAATTAATAAAAATTAATAGAAAAATGCTAAAAAAGTAATTTATACGGTTTAAAATTAAACTTTTAACTTTTACGTAAAGGGTTAAGTTATGCGTTATATTAATTTAATGTACTAAGTAACCGGCTTTTTCGTTTTATCGTTCCGTTATAACAGTACCGGGTTTTTGGATTTATTTTTCCCGAAACGTTTCGGACTCGGTTAAGCGTTAATATTGGAAAACGTTTTATATATGCTAGCCTGTTACGTTAAAGGTTTTATAGTTTTAAATTCGGATTTATTTTTTAACGGTAATATTAGTAAATAAATAAAATCGTTATTTTTTAAGGGGTTTTTTTTTAAAAATAAAGTTATTAAGTAAAAGTTTTTTGCCGGTTAATTAAGGAATATTAATTAGTTATAAGTTATATATAAGATATTAACGTTTTTAAATAAAGATTAACGTAAAGGGTTATAAGTATATATAAATAGGTAATTTTATAAAAAGTTAAAATTTTAAAATTAATAAGTAAACGGATATTTTCGGGTAATTATAAAAAAAATATTACGGTTATCGTTTTTAATAACGAAAAATAGATTTTAATAAAGGAACGCCTTTTTTTCCGTATAAAAGGAATTTAACGCGATTATTTTTTTGTTAATTATTTTAATTAAATTTTAAATATTTTTAAACGTTTATAAGATTTAAAGTAATAATAAATTTATTATGCATTATTTTTTTTAGTAATTTAATAAATCCGTTAGTAAAGTTCTTTACGTTTTTAATATACTTAATTTTTATTTGGTTTTTTAAATTTCTTAACGTATATAATAGTATTTAACGCGTATATAGCGGTTTTTTTATAATATGGCGCTTTTTTAAATTTACTTTTTCGTACCGTTATTATTTTTAAAAATGGTAATAAGGTTTTTAAATATAAGGCTAAACTTTTCGAGGAAAATCCGTATACTTGTTGTTTCGGTAATTACGGTACTTAATATTACGTATTTAATTTTTAAAATATATTTTGTAATAATTTATTATTATTTTAATATTTATATTACCGGGTTTTTTGTTATAAATACAACGTAACTAATAGTAAATTTAGTTATATCGAAATTATTTACGAAGTTCGTATAACTTATTATAAGTAACTTTAATTTAGTTTAAATATAATAAAGGTGTTTTTCGTTTAATTTTCGATATCGAATAAATAACTTCCAATTTTTTTAAAGCTATTTTAAGAAAAGTTTAATATATTTTCGATATTTAAAGGACGAGTTATTTATAAACCGCGTTTAAGTAAACGTTATAAACGTTATATTTGGTTTAATTATAAAATTAAAAAAAAAATTTACTAATAAAGCTAACGTAATTAAAAATATCTTATTTATTAATTTTATTTTTATAACGTATTACGTAATTTAAATGTTCCTTAATAAAAAGGGTCGTTTTTATTTTTAAATTATTAATATTTTATGAATATATTTTTTCTGGTCGAAATAAATATTATTTGTTTCGGGTAATCGAACGATATATATACCGAAATATTCATTTACCGTTCCGAAATTATTTATCGGGATGTCGCCGGCGATAACGTTTGTTATAATTTTTAAACGTATTTTATTAAAGCCGAAATATAAAAAATTATCGACGTATAAGGTGATTATATTACGGTTTTTCTCGTTAACATATATCGTATTATTAAATAATAATAATTTAAAGCCGTATTTATTAAGTATCGTTCGGATTTTTTTTGGTTATACGACACCGGCCTGCTTTAATCCCTATAAAGGGTTTATTAATTTAATATTCTTTTTAAACGTCATATTAAAATATTGTTTTTTATTTAAATATATCGAAATATTTTTGTAATAAAGGAAAACGTTTAAAAAAAATATTTTTTTAAGATATTATTTAAGTAAGTAATAATAAAATTAATTTGTTAAATATATTATTTTATAAACGTTATAAATGTTATAAAAATGCGTTAATATACCGTACGTACTGTAGTTGTAATTATTTTATTATAATTAATTTTTTTATTAAGTAATACTGTATATAACGATATAAGCTTTGTATTTTTCTAGTTCGCTCGTTAACGTATATTTCTTTTAAAACTTATTTAGTATTTATTAAGTAATTTTTTATAATTTTTGTTGTTAATTTAAAGATAAAGGTTTTCCGTTATAGGTTTTTCTTAATATCTTTATAAATAGCCTTAAATTATATATTTTATTTAAAGTTAATTATAGCTTTTTTGAAATTAAACCTGTTATTATTTACGTTAAATAGGTAGTAATTGTTATTATTAAATATATTACGTAAGTATATTTATTTATAAATTTATTAAAATATATTACGGTCGTTTAAACTTTTATAAAAGTTATTTTTCGATTCGTTAAAGAAATTAAAGTTATAAATACCCGGATAAGGATTAACGTTTTTTTGGGTTAAAGCTGTTATAATCTCGGAGTTCTTATTAAATACTTTATATATATATAAGTCGAATTTAACTTTTTTTAGTTTATTTCGTTTCCGTTTTACGGTTTTCGTTTTATTATTTATTTAGTCGTGTAATACGACGTTATTATCGTAATTATAAACGTTAATTTTTTTTCGGGGTCGGTAGCGGAGTTTACGTTATATATATAAAGGTAAAAACCTTATAACGTTTTTTAAATCGGGTAGTTTGTTTTTATTTATTTATTATATTTATATTTTTCATAAATTCGTATATATAGTATAATTAAAAAACGACCGCCTTTTAATAATTAAATTTTATAATTATAAATACTTTAATAACTTAGATATAAACCTTTAATATTTTATACTTTTAGCTTTTTAACTTTAATTCGATAGTTCTTATCGATTAGGACCGTATAACGGCTGCCGATAATACGTAGATACGCGTTATCCGGTTTGTTTATTTACTTGTTATTATTTAACGTTTAATTATAATATTTTTGCGGTATAATATAATTAATTATTAATTGTTTAATACGATTTAATGTATAAGTTATTACTTTTATAACGTAATTTCAAAAATAAATCGGAATATATATTTAAATAACGGTAATATAAACGTTATTTTAAAAAATTTATATATTTCGCTTTAAGATATGATATTAATATTAATTATATAAACTAAAGTTAATTAATTTAACTCTTTCGGTATTATAAAAAAATTTCGAATAAATTTATTTTAAATTCCTTTTTTTATGAATACGGAAAATTTTAATAATTTTGTTATTTATAGTTAACTTAGGTTTTACGTTCGTTATATATAAATAAAAGTATTATTATATTTTATCCTTAATTTTATACGATTTAAAAATACGGAAATAATTAACGTTATTTATAATTAAGCTATAATACGCGGTATTATTAACCGTAACGAGCTTAATTTAACTTACGTTATATTAAAATAATTCCTTAATATATATTCCCCGTTTTTAAAAATCCTTCGAATATATCTTAATAATCGGTTCGATATTTACTTCGTTTAAGTTTATTTTTATATTTATTTTAATAGTTTATTATAACCGTTTATCGCTAAGATAATATAAACGGCGATATTAAAAAACGAATTTCTTTAATATTACTCTTATTATTAAAATGTATTTATTAATAATAAAAGCTTAAAAGGTTTTTAATATTTCGTTTACTTTACTTTACGTTATTCTTAATATATATCCCTATTAGGTTTCGTCGGTTAGGCCGTTTATAAATGGTTTTTTTTGTCCGTACGTTCAAAGGAAAAAACTTTTTTTTAAGGACGTTTATTATAGTTAACTTTATTCCGTTATTATTAATTAAACAATTTCGGTTAAGGTGTTTTTTTAGTTTATAAAAAACTTTTCCAAAAAAAATTCGTAACGGAAAAATAAGTACGTATAATATATATTATAAAGCGATTAAATTATCTTCGCTTTTAGTTTTTTTAAGGTTCCAGTTAATTATTTTAATTATTTCGGCTTAAATTTGTTCTTTTAAATAATAATTATAAAGTTTTTATTCCGTATATTTAACGATTACTTTAAAAAATAATCTTTAACGTTATTTATAATAAATATCTTAATTTCTAAATTTTATAATATCTCCTTACGGTTTTTATATACATGTTTTATAATTAAAAAATTAAAATTCGAGATTTATTTCGTATATATTCGTTTTTAAATTGTTCGCTAAAACTTTTCGTAATCGATTTTATACCTGCTTTTAAACGTAATATTAATTTATTATTAATTCCGTTATTAAGTACGTATATAAAAAGGTTTTTCGATATATTAATACTTTTAAAATCGAACTTTTTTAAAACCTTATACGTCGCCTTTTCGAATAAAGGTAATAACGCCTTTTAAAGCGCTATTTTATTACGTAACGCGCTTAACGTTTTCTATAACGCAATTAAATATCTTTTACGATATACGTAATTTAATATTTTTTAAAAAGTTAATTACACAACTCCTTAAAACTATTTAAAATAAAATACACCTTTAATAAACGTTATTAACCGTTAATATTATTACTACTACTACTACTATTATTATTATTATTAAACCTACCGTTATTACCGTTTCGTCCGCTATTACGTTAACCGTTTTATTAACTATTATTATTTCCGTTTTTTTATGTTTTCGATAATTCTTAATTAAATAACCGTATTTCCTATAATTTTAATAGAAAAATTCGCCTTTAACGTTTTATAAAAACTCATTACCATTATTTTCCCCCTTATTATTATTATTATTATTACTTTACGCGTTATAATTTTAATTCTAAAGTTTATTATTATTATTTCTATTATTTCCAACCTTTTTTATTCGGTAATAAAACTTGTTATTAAAATTATTTATTAACAATAAAGTATATAATCGGTTTTATAAAGTACGGACCTTATTATTTCATATTAATTACCCGTTTTATCTTTAACGGTAATTGAAAACATGATAACTTATTAATCCTTACCTAGCTTTATACCGTATTCCTTAATTTCGCGAATTAGCTTTTAAAATTTCGTAATAAAAGCGATTAAATCCTTGCCGTCGTAATAGTACTAATTTAGTTTTTTCTAAAAAAAACGTTAACAGGCTTTTTTAATCGTAATATAAGTTTTACGAAATTTTTTTAATTTCGGTAATAAAGTTTAAAAGCACCCGATATATTATTTTAATAATTACCTTTACTAAACGTAACTTAACTAAAAATAAAAAGCTTTATTCCATATTCGTAATTTATCTTTTTAAATATAAAATTTAAGATCTTTTTTAAAGTTCTTAATTTTCAAAGCTTTTTAAATGGTTTTTCTTATTTAAACCGAAGTTGAAGCGCTTTTAACGGAAGGCGGACTTTTTTTCCTTAAACTTCATTTTTTATTTTTATTTTTTTATTTTTTTATTACCACTGTAATAACGTTTCTTCCGATTATTGTTATTCGAATTGTTTAAATTATTTTCCGAATCTAAGTCCGAATTTAAATCCGAAAACGATGATGAGAAGCTAAACGATAAAAAAAAAGTTACTATTATTTTTTTCACTATTACCGCCTTTTCCGCCATTGTATTTACCGTTACCTCGTAACGAGAATGAAAAGGATGGTAATAAAAACCGTCTTAATAAATATAACGATAACGTTTTTATTTATAAGCCGTTATTGGCTAGGTTCTGTTAAAGATTTACAGGATTTTTTTTTAAAAAAACGGCTTTTTTATTTTTTTATTTTTCTTAGGTTTTTTAATATATTTTAAGTTTTTAATACTAGTTTTAAAACTTTTATTAAACATTTTAATCGGTTTTAATAATCCTGGTTTTTTTGACTGGTTGTTATTAAAATAAAAATCGATATTTTTCGTTAATATTGTTTTAAAGCATTTAAATTTATTTTTATATAAGTTACTTATAGTATAAGTTCGTTAAAATTATTTTTCAAAGCCTGTTAATTTTATTTAGTTAATTAACGTTTTTTTCGTTTACTAATTACTTTATTAATTAGCAATTTATCCTATTTATGTAAATGATTTATTTCCGTATAAAGGCGTTTATTATTAAGATAAAACTTCATTATATAATATATACTTAATCGAATAAAGTCTTTTTATAATTGCTGCCGATTATTTTAACTTTAAGCCGGTTAATTAAAACTTTATAACGCATTAATTATAATTACCTAAAAATATATTATTAATAATAAAAATAAAAAAACTTTTATTATAATCCTTTTTTAAAAATCCTAAAAGATGTTATTATATTTAAATTCGCGGTATTAATTTAATTATTATTAATATTAACATATATATATTACGTAATTATATCATGAATATATTTGTTTTAAATGTATAAAGCTAGTTAAAAGGTAGATACGTTATACCTATTTAAAACGTATTCGGGTAAGCGTTATACGGGCTAATTAACCCTGTTATATATTAACGCACCGAATCTTAATATAATATTTATTTTATAATAACTTTAAATTTCGAATAACGTAAGTTATATAATTCCTTCGCTATTTTAGCTTTTTTTTAACTTAACCGTTATTTTAAAAAATAATATTTAATAATTAAAAGAAATACGATAATGTTTATAGAATTATCGAATTTATTATTAAGTATATAAAATTAATTTAATAATATTTTAAAGTTTCGTAAAATAATATCCGTAAAAAAGATAAAATTATATATAAAGTTTTTCTCCCTAGAAAAGACGTAACCGTGGAACTAAATTAAACAAATAAATAGATTGTGCTATCGGTTGCTAAGCTTTACCAAGCCCTAACCTTTTACAGATTGCCCTGTTATGCAAGCCCCTATTGATAACTATTTTTAACTAAATTCTGGACGGTTTTCGCAATCCGGAATAACCGGATAAACTATTGCTCGTAATTCTTTTGTATCGAACTAAAAGTTAAACTTCGAAGTTTTTAAACTTTTTATTACTTATATTTAATTTTTCTAATAATTTCTTTATACGATCGATATTTTTTATTATAAGGTTATTTAACTTTTAATTGTTTTTATTTATATAAATTAAATTATATCCGAAAATTAAAACTAAAATCATATTTTTTTTAGGAAAAGTCGGTTAAATCGACAAAGATATTAATATCTTTAATTCGTCCTAAAACTTTATTAAGTTTAAAAAAAAAAAAAAAACGTTTTCCGTAAAGATTTTACAATTACGGAATACCGGTATCTTGTAATAGGAATTGCCCGGTATATTTCAGCTATTTTAATTAATAGGGATTCGAAAAGTCGTAAAATTAATCGAAGTTGAAAATAGTTGATCTGGAATTCCTAGCCTTTTTTTCTGGCTAATATCTAACACTTTTAATCGTGGGACTAGCAAAGGGTTGCAAAGTTATCTTATACGGACTTAAGGTTTACCGCGAAAAGCTTAATATCTTTTAAGTTATTGCATTCCAGGAAATTCCCTTTGCCGAATTAGCCAAAAAGCATAAAGTTTATTAAGGTCGAAGTTTGTTAGCATTACGTAACAGTTAATTTCGAAATAAGGTTTTTCGTAATTAAGGCGTATAATTTATTATTACCGTAAAAACTATTAATAGTTACCGTATTCGAAAATATTAGGTAACATATTTATCGTATTAATTATTAGTATAATTACTTCGTATCTTTAGCTTAACCTAGATAATACGGCTTAAACCTAACGACCTTATATATAAAGTTTTAAACGTTAATTAATACGTAAGTAAAGGTTTTATTATATTCTATAATTTCGTTATTTATACTATTTATTTTACGTAATAAATACGTAAATATAAATACCGTTTATTATATCGATATATTTATTAAATTGTTTTAATTTAAAATTTAATTTAATTAAAAACGTAAAATATTTTATATTTAATTATTTTACGAAAATACGAAAAAAGGTTATTATATATTTTAAAAATTCTTTTATAATAAAGTAAATAATATTTTATAAAGTTAAAACCCGATTAATTACGTTTTTTTTACGTTTTATTAAAAGTTATAATATATAATAATATTATGAACTTTTAAATAACGGAGGTATACCGGGTATTATTAAAGTTAATATAATTTTGAAATTATTATAATAATAAGAAAAATTATGGTTTTATTATACGAAAAAAAAGAATTTCGATTTAATTTATTTAGAATTTTTTAATAAGTTTTTATAAAGCTTTAAAACTTCCCGGATTATAAATTCTTTTTTTCGTTATAAATAAGTATCGCCGATTTTCTTTTTATTTTATTTTAACGTTTCGTAATATACGTAAAGCTTACATAATAGCAAAAAAATCGTTATATATTAAATTTATTCTTAATTCGAAAATTCCTTTATATTTTACGGTGTATAATAAGTTTTTTAACATTATAACGTACTTTATAACGTTACGAAATAAAATAACGTTTTTTAAGTGATTATTAATAATCATTATTTAAAAAGCGTTATTTTCGTTAAATTTTATTATTAATTTAAGCTATTTTAAGAAATCCGATAACGCCGGGAAAAAAGATATATTACTTTAGGTATACGTTATTTATATTCGATACTTATTACGAAAATATAGTTAAAATCGGTTAGATTCGGTATTTAACGTTTTAGGTAAGTATTTCGTACTTAAAACGTGGTATTATTAGGCTATTAGTCACCTTAATTTGCCCTTAAGCCCGTTGTCGTTCAGGCCCTTAATTTTTATATTATAAGATGTTCTACCTAGATTTACGTTATAATATAAAAATAATTAAATTTATAAAAGATATATATCTTATTTATAGGAACAATAATTAAAAAGAACTAAACTACTAAGTTATAAATATAATCTACGAAAATATATTATAACATTCAAATATAATATAATAAGTTAACACACGTGAAGGAGAATGAGACGAGGCAATAGATCCTTCGACGGCGGAATTCCTCAAAGGAATGCGTGCTCCTGTAGGAACAGATAACGTCCGGCTAGGGGAGAAATACCGATTCAGGATCCGAATGGGAGCCTCGAACAAGACTTTTGCGCAGAACGAATCACCGGAATACCTTAAAACGATGCAAAAGCTGCTGAGACTCATATTCTCTCTGAACAAGACCCCGGCATTCTTCTATTGCGGTGCAAACCCAGGCGCTCTATGCTCTCATATCTACAACAACAGCAACATCCTATCCGTATACGGGTATCAATCATGCAGACGCAACATGCGCTGCCTCATCAACTTACGATCCACCCCTGCAGTCTCTCGCTCTGGCTCCCGCTGTCTACCCCACGCTACTTGTCCTTGGGGTTATGCTTAGGGTCGGCCTTGGGCTCCTTTTTACCTCGGCCATCGCCCCCATCGTCCTCCTGACCGTCGACCGTGCCGCTCCTGCCCTTCTTCTCGCGATGCTCCTCCTTCTCGAGGACCTCGACGACGTCCTCGCCGCCGACGTCAGACGTCTCGTCCCAGTCGACATCGTACTCCTCGGCGACGGTGCGGATCTCGCAGCGTAGGGCGTTGGCGTCGTGCACCAGGGCCTCCCACTGCTGTGGATCGAAACCCCGCGCCTGGTAGAGTACGTTTTGCCGCCGCGACACCGTGATCTTGAGCGCCGCCTGGTAACTGAGGTCGCGCGAGATGAAGAGGAACCACAGGTAGCCTCCCATGATGGTCGTCAGGCCGGCCAGGTCTGTGATGGATATTAGCTTCTTGTGAGGACCTAGAATCGCATCATTTGTGATATCTTCTGGGGTGAACACAAAACAAAATCAATGGGAAGTCGACTTCTACGTACACTATACGAATGTTAGCGTTCCGAACTAGAGTGATCTAAGCAGCCCTCGTCTCCACGAAAGCCTGTCTTCAAGTACGTACTGTAACAGGTTCAACCAGATCCCACCCGGCATCCGTATGGAAGGTGACGAAGTAGACGGTGGCCCACCAGGCCGTGAGGGCGCCGAAGCCGGCCTTCGCGAGGCGGTGGGCGCCGCGGTGGGCCAGCATGTCGCACTCGTGCTTGATCTTGGCGAGGGAGTTGATCTTGTGAGACATGCGGCGCAATCGCATGCGCATGTAGTGGGTGCGGTCGTTGAAGCTGGGGACGCCGACGCGGATCTCGGCGCCGATGCCGTCGATGTGGATGGCGAACTCGCGGCCGCGCGCGGCGTCGCGGATGAAGTCGCCGATCTCCGTGCTGCTGCTCCAGCGCACCCAGTCCTTGTGCTCGGCGGGCGTCTCGGCGCCCTCGTGCCCCTTGCCCGTGTACGAGTCGTCGATGTGCGTCCGGTCGCTGCCGCTCAACTTTTGGCCCCGCTCGTCCCGCTCGCTGCCCTCGGCAAGGAAGTACAGGTTCGGCACCTTCTCCCGCCCGTCGGCGTCGCGCACTGGAGGCAGCTCGGCCTGGATCAGGCGCTCCAGGTACGAGAGCGGCTGCTGGGGGTGTACGAGCAGGGCTAGCGGTTGGATGTCCTCGTTCTGCGCGATGGCTCGGAATTCGCCCTTGTTTCCCCGCTCGTCATGCAATGAATCCACCGGAAGTGGGAGGACCAGTTTCAGGAGGCGCGTGGGTGTGGTCAGAAGCTTTCCTATGTGTTCGAGTCACTCTTTCAGCGCTATTCCTCAGCGATCTGTAACCAAGAACATCATGACGTACCTTTAGCCATGTCCTTGTTCATGTTCTTTCGTTCCTGACTGATGGGCGGCCCGTCTGCGCCTTCTCTCAGCCATGGCCGCTTGATCTGCTGTTTGGCCGCCTCAGAGATATCAAGCTTGACCTGTTCCTCCTGCGCATCCTGATCCCTTTGATTCGTCTGCCTGGCCGTCTCTTCACCGTCATGATGATTCCCGCTATTCCATAGTCGAGCGGTCGTCGATACACTCCGCGCCGAGCCTGACGGTAACGATATTATTGGCGCACGCGTTAGGTCCCGAGTCGCGAACTTGGTTCTCTGGAAAGGTATCGTGGTAATTGATTGACAGCGGTTTGCGAGAAGCCGTCGCGAGCTCAACGCTTCCAGCTTTGAGCATGTCCGAGCAGCATAGCTCATCGCTGCTGCTCAATATCTTTACCGCGGATAATGGTGTTGTTGGCAATATTTGGTCGCGGCTTTTCCACGAGTTCTTATGCCAACAGGCGATGCCGGACCAAAAGCTCCAAGCATGCCGTGGGCTAAATGACGTCACGTCACGTCCATTACGTCGAGAACCTCGAATATTGATTGTTCCCCCTATTCAATAGGGAAAGAGCCGCGCATGGAGTATCGAAGACGGATTTCCGAAGCGACAAAACCTTGCCTCCGTCTTGGTAAACATTGTGGTTAGATTATATCGTGGCACTTCGAGCGATAACCTTCAACTACAAGAGGCAGAAGTTCGGCACTACATACAAGATACCCTAAAGTAGTCTTGGCGGGACTTCAACGGCTTTCTAGATACATCGAGGCCAGTAAACATTCGCTCTGTTCACTTACATCTATACCATGTGGAAAACTCGGGATCCCGTGAGTGCACCAATTCAAATTAAAGATCTTAATCTACTTTAATCGTAATCAACAACTGTTCACCTTTTTTCTTTTTTCTTCAAAAGTAGGATAAAGAAAAGCTTTACATGAATTGGTAGTTTTTGACTGTCATCTTTCGTTAGTGCAGGAGATTTGCCCTTAGCCGCCACGCCGCGCGATCGAACCATTTCGCATGTACAACCCAGCAAAATTGTCATTGCAGCCCTGTTTAGGTACTAAAGCAAATGAAGAAGAGATCACGTGTGACTGGGGCTGGTATTGATATTGTTGTAGGAAGAATCTGCTAGCGTACGGCTGCACAATCTCTTTCTTACGAAGTGATGCCATGAATGCCATTTACCCCTAATCTATGCGGGGAGGGGTTCTCCCAATTAGCACATCATCAACCACGGAGAAAAGTGGGATTTTTAGCTTTTTTTGGGCACTTGACCAGGGCTACAAACGGCCCTGATCTGCAGGGTATCACTTACATCGACTTCGTTCACGCCCTCACTTCCGAGAAGAAATCCACAAAAAGTCGACCGCAAAAATGGCAGGTCAGCAAGAACAACCGCCGTGCCGCATCCTGGTCATGGCCTCGGGCAACGGCTCCAACTTCCAGGCGCTCATCGATGGCGTCGCTGCGGGGCGCATCCCGAACAGCCGGATCGTGCGCCTGGTCGTGAACCGCACCAAGGCGTACGCCACGACGCGCGCCGACCGCGCGGGCATCCCCTGGGAGTACTTCAACCTCATCGGCGGCGGGTTCCTGGCCAAGGGCGAGCGGGACGAGGCGAGGGTCCGGGAGGCGCGCGAGCGGTACGACGCGGCGCTGGCCCAGCGGGTCCTGGCCGGGTCCGGCGACGTCCGCGAGAGGCCCGAGCTCGTCGTCCTCGCCGGCTGGATGCACGTCTTTGGCCGCACGTTCCTCGAGCCCCTCGAAAGGGAGGGCATTAGAGTTATCAACCTCCATCCGGCCCTGCCCGGTGAGTGCATACATAGCTTGTCTGCCCGCTGGTTGCCGATCGGGACTATTTATCGCCCGCGTAGTAGGTGAAGAGAGGCGAACTGACGGCTTGGGTAGGCGAGTATAATGGCGCGGGCGCGATAGAGCGTGCGTTTGAGGACTTCAAGGCCGGTAAGACAACTCGCACGGGCGTTATGGTCCACTACGTCATCCTGGAGATGGATATGGGTGCCCCGATCCTGGTACGGGAAATCGAGTTCCGGGAGGCCGAGGAGCTGGCCCAGCTCGAGGACAGGATACACGGGCACGAGCATGAGCTCATCGTTGAAGCGACTGCTAAGGTGGTAGGAGAGATATTAGAGGCGAGGCCCGCGAAGTGAACTTAGTGTCGAGGGTTGGTGGGGAGGATGTGGTTGCGCGTGAGGCCCAGGGGTAGCCTTATGAATGGCGATATTGCCACGAGAGAAAGACCTCGATGAACGGCGTTCATGTAGGAATAAAATGTCCCATGGTCGAAATGAGGATTGGTGGGACGGTTCGCTAGGATAACAGGAGGTAGGGAACGCCTTCCCGAACAACCCCAAATATGACTGACAACTTCCCAGGTGCAGCCCTGAATGTTGTCCGTGCTGCGGGGTGTTCACTCGATAGGTCAACGACTCGTCGACTCATATATGAGCCCCGGGGGCATGACATGGAGTCTCAGCTCCTTGAAAGCGTCCGCGGATATCCGTTCCTCGCTCGCGAATGCTGCGTAATATTGTCTGAATATTCGCCTTACTAGCCGAACAGTTTCCTCGTCTATGGGCGGTGATTCCTTCGTTCATAACAAGTTCGTTCTTAGGAACACTGGTGAGGATATCACAGTCGCAATACGCCAACACACAACGAGCCACACAGAAGACATATCTCTCCAGCTCCGAACGCTCTAACGTTCATGATCGTTCGAATTTCGTCTCTATTCAAGATTTTTGCAACCTGAGAGCGGGCAGCGTCCCAGTGATCCCATTCAGTCTTACGGGAAGGTGGCATACAAACCTTACGACGTCTGGACTACGCTATTGAACACCGTTAGGAAATTGTCATCTACGCTAGGCCAGTCCGTGACTGACCAAGAGGTAAGGACGTAGAACACTAGCTTTCATACTCAGCCTATATGCACTCGGTAGCCTTCAAACTCGCATTGCCGAGTCCAACCGGGAAGCCGGGACCAACTGCGCTGTTCCATACTGGTTTCAATCAGTTGGTATGGCTTATTGCTGTCTAGTTTTCTTTGGCACAGCATTTTGGAGAGTTGTAGGTATATGAATCGAATACAGCGTAGCTGTTTAAGTGTGACTACATAGCATAGCTCATGTGCTTCGGAGACATTTTGCTGCTGAATTGATGTTACGTAATGTCGTCTTATATGATAAGCTACTCTACAAACCTGGGTATCGGGGATTTCTAGTCCACTTTACCTACGTGGCTACGCATACGTTTCTTTCCTACATTCCGAAAACCCTCCGACTGGAACCCCTAGCAAAATTAGACCTGCGCCAAAGGTGCGGCAAGAAAACCTGCCGCTGACATTGGCTGAAAATGCTCTACTACTAAAGCGACCCCAAGGGAAGCAGCACCACCCCGCGCCTTCCCGTTTCGAGCGAAAGGCGTCAATCCCATATAGTGTAACGGCTAACATACCGCGTTTTCACCGCGGAGCTCGGGGTTCGATTCCCCGTATGGGAGATAATATTTCTATTCCCGTTTCTATATCGGAATGATAATACCCTCCCTTCTCTAATTAAAATTCGTTTTAAACTTAAAACCTTAGCAAGGCGGACCTTTTTCTTTCTTATTCTTTTTTTAATAACCTTAGCTTCTTAGCTACCGTACGGTTGCCTTAGCGTACTTACGCCTCGCTTGCTTATAGCTTATATATTACTTTTTTTTTAATTAATTAAAATACGTATATCGGTAATAAACGAATAAAGCTTTAATTATAAATTCGTAGAAGACGTTTATTTAATATATTTTAATATTTTATTTAATTTTCTAAAAGAATTTTAAATTTTATGTAAAAATAGTTATTTTATAATTAAGTTAAATTCTATAAATATATAACTTTATTTATACGCTATATATAAGTTAAAATATATATAACTTAATTTTAAAATAAAACTTATTCTTAAACCGGTTAAATTTAAATTTATAAAATAAGTAATAGTAATATTATTTATATTACGATATTATAACGATAAAGTATATATTAATATAAGTGGTATTTTAAATATACTTTATGTAAAAAAAGTTTATATATTAATTTTTTCGACGTTAGGTATTATAGTACGTATTTAAAAGCTCTTCGAACCGGCTTTAATAGAAACTTGTTAATTAAGTAATGTTAGCTAGTAGGGGGTGCTAAACATACCTTATATACGGAAAGGTTCCTTTTAATCGGAAGATATATGTTCCGTTACTAGGCTATATAAAAACTATACGCATACGAGAAATGTACGTAAATAAGCCTAATATAATAATATAACTAATATCTTTTATATTTAATAATTAAAAGTTTTATTTATTTAATTCGCCTTATTATTATTAATTAATTAATTATTATTAAAACGATATAAGTTGTATATTAATAATAATAATATCGATAACGTTTTCCGTTATTTATAACGGACCAAAGAATTTAAACCGTTTTAAGGGCGTATTCTAAGTTAAAACGTACGATTTTAATATATAGAATTATATCGATCTTAATTAATTACTTCCGTAATTTATTAAATTAATAAAATCTAATATAATTTCGTATCCGAAATAACAAATCCGTTATACGATACGAAATAATACCTTAAACGATTTATTAATTATATTTATATTTTTAGCAAAAACATACGAAAAGATTTATTATATTAGTTACTTAATAAATACCTTTAAAATAACGATCGAAAATAAATAAACTTATAATTAACGATTTACAGTATATATTTATTTAAATTACAAATAGGATATTTTCCGAAAAAATAACAACGACCCTATAAAAAATTCTGGAGTTAATATTTCTAATAGTTAAAAATATAAGTTTTTTTTAAAAAAAAACTTGGGGAAATAATATGCTAAATTAATTAAGTCGGGTAAGGTATATGATAATAAAATTTTAATTAATATTTAATATAAATGTTATAAAAATGAAAATAAATTTCGAAATCGGTTAAAAAATTAAATAAATAAATCGTAAAATAATGAAATATTATATTTTAAAAATAATAATATTAAATTTTAAAAACGAATACGACGATCGTATAAATTTACGACTTATATATAGATTTCATTCCTATTATAAAGTTTTAAATAATTACGTTTTAAATAATAATAAAAATTACAAGTAATAATAGTATAATTAGTTATTAAAAAAATAATAGTTAACTTTTTAAATGCTTAAATTATAATTTATTTATAACTTATATCGAAATATATCGAGATAACCTTTTTAACCTTTTACGAGATACCTATAAACCTCTTTAATCAAAACGATCCTAATTAAGAAAATATTAAGAATAACCCTTAACGGTAAAATAAGGCCCTAGGGCGTAAATTAAAACGAAATAATCGTAAAAGTTCGTATTCGAACCGGAACGGCAATAAACGAAAATGTTAAAAGTTAAATATATTAAAAGCCCGTTATAAAACGTACTTAAACTTTTTCATAAATTTTATTAATACTATTACGTAATCTCGAATAAAGCTTTAATAAATTTCCGCTTTAACGATAAAATAAGAATATACTTTTACAGCCGAATATTCTCCGATTGATTTTTTTAAAAAAAATTAACTGTTTATCGAAAAATATTAAAAGAAATAATTATTTAAAAAATAAATGAACTTTTAAAAGAAATAAAACGGGTTTTAACGTACTTTTTAATTTTTAATTAACGTAATGGAATAAATGCCGTATTTTAAATTTTAAATTTATAATAAATATCTTTAATTTTATTGATAAATTCTTAAATTATAAGATACTAATGTAAAATAACGGAATATATATAAAAAATAACTTTATTTCGATTAAAAGATACCGAAATATTAACGTATTATTTTAGAGATTTAATAGTTCGAAAGCGTTATATTTATATAACGTAACTTATTACGAATATGTCGTATATAACTTAGTATTTTTTAAATAATTCCAAAAGAGAAGGTAATAATAAAATAACTTATAAATTAATAATTTTATTCGAAAAAATATAATAAAGCAATTATAACCTTATTTAATTAATTTACTTTTTTTATTACCGAGCATATTAATATAACGGTTATTTATATAGTTTTTATAATTTATTAATAAAACGTTAATTTATAAATAATCAAATTATTACGAACTAATAACGATATTACAAAATACTTAAAATTAAGTTATTTAAGGCCCGAAGAAATTATTTAAATATAATCTTATACGAAAAAAATCCGCTTAAAAGGTTTTATCATAATCGAATACCGGGTATATAATAAAAGGAAGGTTAAAAAAATAAAATACGTTATGCAAAGTAAAGTGTTATTAAGGTATCTAGCTAGCTATATACAGGAAGCTAATTCATTTACTAAGTATATGCACAAAGGATTATACAATACAACCGGGGAACACCCCTTTAAAAACCGTCCCTTTTTGGCTAAGGGCCGGAAAAACGCAATGCGGGTTATATAACACGGCAACTAACGGTAAAAATACCCGACTGATTAATTAGTTCCTAACGCCCCTAATCGTAACTAATCCTACCAGCTACCCCTTAATTGTCGCCGACACGGTAACGGAGCCAAAGCCCTAATTGGTCTAGCTCCTTTTAAGCTGGCGTTACCTAAAGGAACGGCGGCCCAAGCTGGATTTAAACCAGTTATCCTTTAAAATTAACCGAAACAGGGTGCCCAAGCCTGTCGCAATTGAAAAAGACACCTAGGCTCGCAACCACTAAGCCATTGGGCCATAAAATACGTTATAAACTTAAAAATTTTTTTTTCGATTAAATTAAAAAATTGTTATTAATTTTATAAATTACGAATAAAATTTAAAAGGATATAAACACGTTAACGTAGGACATAAGCGAACGAGCTATATAAGCGAGCGAGTTGTTCGGATTTATATATTAAAATTAGATTTTTAAAAATTTATAACTGTATTAAACCGTTATAAAAACTAATGGAATTTTATATACGCCTTTAAACGATAATATTAATATAGAATTAAATTGGCAAAAGTTTCACGTTTAAAATGCACTAGCTATATATAATAATTTATTTTTTCCTTTAAAATCGTACCTACATTTTTATATCTCTATAACGGAATTTTTTAAAAAGTCTTAAAAATATATAAGCTTATTCTTTATAAGTTACTGTTAATGTATATAAAATCTTATAGTATTTAAGGACGGTTTTGTAGGGTTATATAATTTTAAAATATCGGAATTTTTTATTTTAATAATAATATATAATAATTTATATCTTAACGAAAATAAGGTGGATCTTTTCTATATTTCGTATATAATTATTAGTTATAGTAGCAAATATTTTAACGAGGTTACATCGAAATCGACGAAATATTGGTGAAGTTATAGCTATTTAAATTAAAAATGGGCCGAATTCGGCTCGCTCGCTTATATAGCTCGTTCGGTTATGTCCTACGTTATATTCGTTACCGATAAGTATTTAAATTTTATTTAGAACATTTATTCTAAAAACCAAAAATGAAATATATTAAGTATAACGTTTAAATATTTTAAAAAATTTTAAACAAACAAGAGAAAGGTTTTTTATAGGTAATTAAATGCGATAACGAAATTTTCAAAAATATTAATTTCGAAATATATTATAAGTACCTTTTTTAATATTAAATTTAAGCTTTTAACATTTTATATCTAGGTTTAAAGCGAAAATCTAAAAGGTTTAAAAAATATAATTAAGAAAAAAGTAATTATGAAACGTAATAATATTAAATTATTTTCGTTTTTAATTATATACCTTTTTAAACCGATAGTATATTTATATAACTATATTTATAAACAGGGACTTTTTTAATAAAACGTATATAAGGTTTAAGATATTTACTTAATATATAAAGATACTGTTATAATAATTAATCGAAAACTTTTATATGTTTATTTATAAATATACGGCGATATAACTTATATTATAATAATTACCGTTATAAAAAAATATATTTTAAAGATTAAATTTTAAAATCTTAATTAACTTTTTAATTAGTTATCGATTTATAAATATTTACGAAATTTAAAACCTGTTAATTAATAAGGTTATTACTATATAAAACGTATAATTTAATAAAAAGTACCTTTTTAAATAATATTAAAAACTTAAAAAAAACTATTTATACGTTATAAAAAAAGTTGTAAAAGTTATTCGGATAAGTAAAAATACTTAATTAAAATAATAATTATTTAATTTACGTATGAAAAAAATTAAAACCGAAACGGAATAATTTAATTCCCGACTAAATAAAAGAAAGAATTTTAAAAAAGTACTGACGTAAAGAATATACGGAATAGAAAAAATAAACCTATTTATAAAAAGTTACCTATTCTTATATAACCGTTATATTCGAATTATTTCCGTTTTTTAAATTATTATTATTATTAACGTTTAACGTTTACCTTAATAACTATTACGAATATTACGTTAACAGAAAAAATAAAAGTAAGCTTAAATTTTTTAATATTATTTAACTTAAAATAACGGTAATAGGAAAACTACTTTACAAGTATTAAACGTAAACCTTTCGTATATTCTGTATTAAAAAAATATTATCCGAAATAAATAAAATATATATAAAAAACCGTATTTAATATAAACCGTTTAATTCATTTTATAAATAGGTAGGATAATCGGCGGATAAGTTACAGAAATTTAAAAAAGTTAATTATAAGGGAATGAAAAGAACTAGCCACTCCGGTATATAACTAAAAGATCAGCAGTTCCAACGCTTTATACGTTAAAAATCCTTATCCGCACTTAAGTAAAATACGCCCCGGGGCTATATCTTTACATTACTCCCCCCTCCATAAAGGAATCGTCCCGACTCCGTAACGCTATCCCTTTATTTTATAGCCAGCTTTTCGGCGGCAGTTCGGCGATCCCTCGGCGATACGCGTTTTTACGGATTTATCGGTTTAAGCGCGTTAAACCCTTAAGGGCAAATGCAACCCCACCACTATCCCCACTGTACCGTCGATCATCATTATCGTCAACCTTAGCTACTATCAGATATAGGGGATATCAGTTATGTTCTTATATTCGGTTAATTTGCGTATATTTCTCGTACGCGTACAGCTTTTATGTAACTTAATAACGGAATATATATTTTCCGATTAAAGGGAGCCTTTCCGTATATAAGGTGCGTTTAGTATCCCCTGCTAGTTAATATACCCCCTTAACGCCTTAAAGCATTTATAACGTTAATCGTTACATATTATTACTTTTTAAAATTACGGCTTTTTATTTAACCTTTCTTTTGGCGATTAAATCTTCTTAATTAGCTAATTTTTCCTTTAAAATTATTCGTAAGGTGTTCCTTTGTTACTTAAAGGTTTCCGTAATATTTATTAATTTTAGTTACTTTTTAAAATACCTAAACGGTTCGCGTAATAAAGCTTTAATTAGTTTATTAACTAACATATCGCTTATAAGTATATAATCCATTTTAATTAAATCCCTTTTTACGGCTTTTCGTAATTAGTAATTATATATATTTACGTACCGTAATTTCGTTTATAACAAAGCGACATTAGCGTTAATAAGCCGTATAATTTATTAATTATCGTATTACATATTTAACGGTTTAATATCTAAAGTAACTTTTAGCTTTTTAATTAATTAAAAGCTAAATAAAACTTTTTTTGTAACTTACGTAAAAAACAATAACTCCGTTTTTATTATAAAAGTAATCATTATGTTTTACTTATTCGCCCGTTATTTTATTATTTTTTTAAATAGTTTTATAACGTAAATTTAAAAACTTTTTCGATTAACTGTATTATTTGCGAAAAAAACGTTATTTTAGGTATTTAACGAATTTTCGTTTCCGAACTATAATGCTAACGTTTTAATTTTAATTAGGTATAATATAATTCGATTAGCAGTTTTATAATATACGTCGTTAAGGTTCAGGTTAAAATAAGCAAATCAGGATATAGTAAAGGATATATCGGGTTACGTATTAATTATTACGTAAAAAATAAAACTAATTTTTTTCTGATATTTATTAACAAAGCTTAAATAAGCTAGATTAAAATTCGGTAATAGCTTAACGTTAATTATAAACGTTTCTAAGAAATTATTTAAGCTTTTTTTAAGGACTAAATTAGTTAGTTTATTTATAAAGTTAAATTAAAATAACCAGATTTTCCTATTAAACCTGTTTTTAATTATTTCGATACTAAAAAACCACTATAAGTCCTTACCCCTTATAAGGGTATACCGTTCCCGAATTTGCTAAATTAACTGATCGACGAGGTCTTGATTTTTCTTATAATATACTATAACGATATCGTCTACGAAAAAAAAATAAGCACCTTTTAACGAATAAAACAATAAGGTTTATAAAAAACGGGGCTTAATTTTAATCTTTTAAACGTCCCGGTAAAGTCTTTTTGCTATAATAACGGCAATTCCCTTAAACCGTATAAAGCCTTTTTAATTAGAAACGTTTTTTTACGTTAAGAGTATCTTAAAGGTATTTTTATATATATTTCGTAAAATAAGTTAATATTAACGAAAATATTAATAACGTTATATTATTTAAATTTTAAATCGAATTTAACCGTTATAACGATTAAAGCTTTAAATAACCTTTTAATTAAAGTAAATACGTATATATTATTATATACGTTTTTTAGTTATTAATCGCCTTATACGATAAAACGTACTTTGTATTTTTACAATTAATTATATTTATTAAACTTATAAACATATACTTATATATACCTTAGGACCTATTTCTCTTTAACAAAAAACTAATTAACCACTTTCTAAAATTATATCTTTTTATAACTTTATAAATAAACCCTTTCGGCTTTATAAAATATTTTCTTTAACGGGTATATATTTAGCTTTTTATAACCTCGCGGCGGTAACGGTAAATTACGTTTATATACCCGGTCTTATAATTTTAATACTTTTTTATATATTAAAATATTATTATTTTTCTAATTAAAATAACGCGTATTTCGGGTAATTAACTTCCTTAAATTTCCGTAGCTTACCGGCTAGTTATCGTACGTATTTATAAAAAAAATTAAACGTTCTGTATTAAATACGGCTTTTTACACCTTATATTTATTTCGGATAACATTTTTTTAATACGGAATATACAAAAAGCTTACGTTTATTACCCGTAAAATACTTTCGTTTTCTACCGTTATTTTAAGTTAAACAATATAAAAAAAACTTAAAGTTATTTTTATTCTTTCCGTCGGCGTAGTAATCGTAATAATTATCAAGGTAAACGTTAGTAACGGTAATAATTTAAGGGATAAAAATAATTCGAATATAACGGTCGTATAAAAATAATTAATCCTTTATAAATAAGCTTATTTTTCCTTATCCTATACGTCTTTTACGCTAATACCTTTTTAAAATTATTTCTTTTATTTAGCCGGTAATTAAATTATTCCGCTTAAATTTTTATCCTTTTTTTATATATAAATTAAATAATTATTATTTTAATTAGGTATTTCTATCTGTCGGAATAACTTTTATAACTCTTTTTTTATTACGTACAAAAAATCGTTTTTTAAATTTTTAATATCACTTGAAAAAATGGCCTTTTCGTTAAATTATACGTTTCGAATAATAATAACCTTATTAATTAACGGGTTCCAAATCTCGTAGATATTCGTAAATCGGTAACCGACTAAAAAGCTAATTTACGTTTTAAAATTTAATTTCTAAAATCTTTATTTTTTTTTATAGTTATAATTATTATAATATAAGTTATATAGTTATATACTTACAAATAAACTTATTAAAGTTTCCGATTAAATATTATAATACCGATTTTATACGCCAGGTAAATATAATAAACCTTATATAAGTTTTACTAAAAAAATACGTATTTAAAAATACGGTTATATAAATATATTATTACTTTAAAAATATAACGTACTACATAAGCGAGCTGTATATACAAGCGAGCTGTACACTTTTTAATACGTTACGATAGCAAATTCGAATTAAACAACTATAACATATTAAATCAATTTAAATTAATCGGATTCTTTATCGCTAAATGCCTTTATATTCTTTTTACAAGTACGCGTATTATATCCGGGTTTACCGTAAACGTTATATTTCCGTTTTTTTACCTAAACCCTTTTATAACGACCCCTTTCGGCCGTTATTAACTGCGATTATTTATTATTATTTTTTTTCGTAATTATAAAAGTTTATGTTTCCTTTATAGTAAGTATCCCTCTTTTTTAAAAACGTTTGTTTTTAATTTTCCGGTATTTATTAAAAACGTAATTCGTTTTGCGTAATAAGCCGTATTCTTTCCGAAAAAAGGTAATTTCGTATAAAAATATTAAGTTATTTTTTATTAAAAAATTAATCGATTTAATTATCTTGGTCGGCAAGCTACCTTAATAATTTTTAATTTTTTTTTATAAATAACGTCCTTATCGAATCGTTTCGGTAATATTTTTAAGAGTTTTCGTAGGTAAAAAAATAACGGAATTAATAAAGGTAAATGGAAAAACGGTCGGTATAGGTATAACTGGAACTTTTAATTCGAAAAGAACGCAATTAGGATCGAATAAAATAAATCCCGTTTTTACGAATCCGGATTTAATATTATCGGTTATTATAATGGTTTTAAACGTATCATAAAAACCGGCGATAAAATTTTCTTTAGTAATATAAATAACGTAATATCATATAAAACCTTTAATATGTAATAAATAAACGCGTTTTAATACGGAAAAATAAAATACGTTAAAAGGTTAAAGCCGATAAAAAAAATAAGTAAGTATATAAAATGTAATAATATTATTAGTTTTACAATAATTTTCGAATTTAATCGAATAATAATTTTCGTAACCGTTAAAAATAAAAAAACGTTTCGAATTTTTAATACGCGTTTTAATATATTTATCGAAATATTTAATTTATTTTAAATTTAGTTTATTTATCGTTTAGCCGTTTTCGCTTATAGTAATTTTTTAATCGGATAAAAGTGGGTTATCGGCAAACCAGCGAAAAAGGTGGTTTTTCCCGGCAAGGATGATAAATAGGGGTAAGGCCTAATTTTAAAAGTTAACAGCTTATATTACTGTAAATTATTCCTTATTCTTTTATTACGTTTATTTAAATTTTTTACGTTTTTCGGTATTTATAATTATTATATTTATTACCATAAAAAAACTTATTAAAAATTTTATTTCGTCGAAATTGTAAATATCCTTTTCCGTAATACCGTATTTCGCAATTATAACCCGAATAAGTTTAAATTATTTACAAAATACCTTTAAATTTTCGCATAAAACCCGTTAATAATTTATTTTTCGATTTAAATACGTTTTAAATTTATGTTATTATTTAATAAAATTAAATACTTAATTAACCCCGATACGTTTTATAACGCATTATGTAAATAATAAATTTACTATATTTTTAACGTATTAATACCGGATAAAAAACGTTTGCATATTTAGGTTAAGGATTCGTTCGATAATTGATTTCTTTTTAATCGGCGTTAATTTTCGCAAATTAGGAACGGTATTAAGTCGGGCGTATTTGCTATTAATTCGCATTCTTAAGGTAGTAAATAGGATATTATAAATAAAACTAAACTTTTTATAATTAAGCTTTAAATTTCGTTTTTTAACTTAAACGGCTAAATTTATTTTCGTTTTTTTATAAGCCGTTTTATATTATGGTTATTAAGAAATAAATAATTAAAATTAAAAAGTTAAAATAATAAAAAAAATGTACAGCTCGCTTGTATGTACAGCTCGCTTATATAATACGTTATACGATTAAGAACGAAAATAACTTAACGCCATTTCGTATCGTAATCGTTTTCTTTTTAATTATACCTTTTAAACGTTTTATACCCCCGTTTTAAACCTGGGTATACGGTATTAAAAGCTTAAATCTAATACTTAAAAAAGGCGATTATAACATATTTCGAAATTAATAATTTTTTAAGATTTCGTTATCGCATTTAATTACCTATAAAAAAACCTTATTTTAATTCTTTAAAATTCCTAAAAAATATTTAAACGTTATAATTAATATATTTTATTTTCGGTTTTTAAAATAAATATCCCAGATAAAGCCTAAATATTTATTAATCGTAAATATAACGTATTTATATTTTTTAAAATTTTCTTCGAAATCTATAAAATCGATAGCGATTTTTTATTTTAATCGGGAAACTTTTTTTTTTAGTTTGCGGCATATTTACCTCCTGGCTTTCGCTTTATTATATACTTAGTATTTAACTATTATAAAACCTTTTAAACGCATTTTTTTATATAAAACTACAATTAAACGATTATTTTGGGCTTAAAATATCTTAATTTTAGATGTTACATAATACCGTTACCGGTCCGTAATAATTTCGTTATATACGAATTAACGTTACGTTTATAAATTATAAAAATTATATAAATAATTATTACGTTAATATTTTCGATAACGAATTAATTTAACTTATTTATTAACGTAATAATTACTTAATTATATTTATTTCGAATAAAATTATTAATTTTTCGGTTATTTTATTAATATTATTTTTTCCGGAGCTGCCGGAAAAATACCAGGTTATATATAAAACTTTCGTAATAAACCATATCGTATAAAAATAACGTTTTCGTACTGCTAAGGCTTTGAAATATTACGTTAACCTTTCCGTATTCTTTAATCGGAACGAAATTATTACTTATATATACCCTATCGCCTTATACGGTTTATTTAAAGTTTAGAAACCTGTTAATAAAATTAAAGATATATATCGTAAACCTTAAGTCCAAAATAAATAAATTTCTTAAAGGGTAAAACGTAACATTTATCGTATTACGTTAATCAAAAATTAAAAAACACGCCAAAACCCGTCTTATTCCTTTTAGAAATTAATCTATTTCTTAAGTAATTATCTTTTCCATATTTTTCGATAAACGGTTAATCTTTTCCTTTAAAAACTAATCAAAGAATATCCGGCCTTAAACGTATATTATTATCTTATCGTTAAAGCGGAAATCTGCCGGGGCTTTATTAAAAAATACGTAATAGCATTAAAAAAGCCTATAAAAGAAACTTAAGTACGTTTTATAACGGGTTCCCTATATATCCAACTTTTAACGTTTTCGCTTACTACCGTTTTAATCCGAATAAAAACCTCTACAATTTCCTCGTTTTAACCTACGCCTTAAAATCTTTCCTTACGGTTAAGAATTATCCTTAGTTTTTTTTTAATCAAAATTATCCTAATTAAAAAGGTTTACGGATATCCCATAAAAAATCGGAAACGCTAGCTTAATATTTTTCGATATAGGTTATAAATAAATTATGGTCCAATAATCTAAGAAATTAACAGCTACTTCTTAATAACTAATCGTACCGTTATTAATTTCGGCCTTTTTCATTACTTAAAACGTAATCGTTTAAATCCCTACAATAGGTGCTAATACTATATACAGGTCGTTAACTTATATAATCGTTATCTTCGTTTCTAAGACCCTATATCGCTATCCTTAAACTATAATCTTTTACTACTTTACAATCCATTCGTCTAACTTTCTTATTAACTTCAAGGTTTACTTTAACCTTTCGCGGTACTCTCGTTAAATATTAATCAAAAACCTGCTATCGTATACCTTACCGGATTTAATTAACTTAACGTACTACTTCCGTAAATTCTTTCCTAAAAAAAAGCTTATTTCTTTAATCGCTAAAAATATTAACTCCAAAACCTATTTTATAAAGTCATTATTACTTTTTCGGAAAATATCGTACTTACGATCTTTATAAATATATGCCGTAAAGTCCTAATTATAAATTTATTTACCTTTAATCGTTATCTTAAAGATATTCGTTAAGTAACTAATATAATCGATTTTTTCGTAAATTCTTTTAAAAAATATAAACGTAATTAAAAAACCGCTTAAGGTATTAATTCGTATCGTATAACGAATTCGTCGTTTCGGATACGAAATTATATTAAATTCTATTAATTTAACAGGCCATAAAAATAACTAATCAAAATCGATATAATCCTATATATCGAAAACGTACGCTTTAACCTGGAATTCGCCCTTAAAACGGTCCCAATCCTTAAATCCGCTATAAATAACAAAAAACGTTAACGATACCGTTATCATTACAATTAATAAAATATACTAATGGTTTTTACTAATATACAGCTTATATCGTTTTAGCAACAGTTAATTAATTAATAATAACGCAAATTAAGCGAATAAAACTTTTAATTATTAAATATAAAAAATATCAGTTATGTTCTTATATTCGGCTAACTTGCGTATATTTCTCGTACGCGTACAGCTTTTATATAGCCTAGCAACGGAACATATATCTTCCGATCAAAGGGAGCCTTTCCGTATATGGGGTGCGTTTAGCACCCCCTGCTAGCTGACAGCTACAGCTAACAGAGGGACCCTTACCACCCCATCCATTTGCTGGTTACGCGGTGACCAATCGCCGACCTTCGCCAAGTCCGAATAAATAAGTTCATTTACCTTATAAACGCAACAAAAGCCTAAACTTAATAACTAATCTTAAAATCCTGGCATCTTTCAGCTCTTTTTAAATTTAAACCTTAAACTTAGTTACGGCTGGTTAGCCAATGCACCTATAAAGCGTTAGAATAATATAAAAGAATAAAAAGGACTAACTATTCCGGTATATAACCAAAAGATTAACAGTTTTAACGCTTTATGCGTTAGAAGTCCTTATCCGCACTTAAGTAGGATACGCCCCGGGGCTATATCCTTATATTAATTATCCGATATACGTATTATTTTAATCGAAAAAATAATAACATTTTAATATATATAAAAAATATTTAAATTATAACACCGGGAATATAAACGTAATTTATCGATATTACCGCGAAGTTATAAAGTTAAATATATACCCGTTAAAAAATATTTCGTAAAACAGAAATGGTTTATTTAAATAATTATAAGGAAATATAATTTTTAAAAAAAACTAATTAATTTTTATTAAAAAGAAAAGAAATTTAAAGGATATATAAAGATACGTTTTTAAATTTAATAAATATCATTAAGTTTAAAAAAAATAAAACTTATTTTATTATATAAGGTAATTAATAACTTAAAAACGTTTATAATAATATATATATATTTATATTAATTAAAAAAATTATTTAAAGCATTAGTAATTACGGTATTTAAATTTACCCTAAAGCTTAAATAATATAACGTTATAAACCTCTTAATTAACGTTAACTTATTTTATAAAGTATATATAAAAACGCTCTTAAAGTATTTTTAACGTAAAAAAGCTTTATATAACTTAAAAAAGTTATTATTATCATAATATAAAGATTTTACGAAAATGTTGAAAAAATTAAAACTTAACCCCGTTTCTTATCAACTTTATTACTTTATTCGTTAAAAGCATTTATTTTCTTGTTCGTAAACAATGCTATTATAGTATATAGCAAAAAAATCAAGACCTTATAGATTAACTAATTTAATAAATACGGAAACGGTATACAGGTATAAAAAGTAAAAACTTATAATAATTTCTCAGTATCGAAAGAATTAAAGATAAATTTAATAGGAAAATATAATTATTTTAATCTGACTTTATAAATAAGTAAATTAACTTATATTTTTAAAAAAAAAATTAAAAAATTCTTAAAAACGCTAATACTTAATGTTAAATTATTAGTAAATTTTCAAATGGTTTATTTAGGTTTTATTAACAAATACCAGAAAAAAATCGAATTTATTTTTTACGTAATAATTAATATATAACCCGATATATTTTTTACCGTATCCTAAATTACCCGTTTTTATTTAAACTTTAATAACATGTATTATAAAATTACGGATCGAATTATATTAGACTTAATCGGTATTAAAACGTTAACGTTATAATTCGGTAACGAAAATTCGTTTAATACTTAACATTACGTTTTTTTCATAAATAATAAAATTAATTTAAAAAAGTTTTAAGTTTACGATATAAGATTATTTAAAAAAAATAATAGATAAATAAGTAAAATATAAAAAAACTTTAATTAATTTTTATATTAATTAAAAATTTAAAAGATATTATAAATATGAAATCGTTAAATATGTAATGCGATAATTCATATATTATACAGCTTATTAACGCTAACGTTACTTTAGTATAAACGAAATTACGATACGTAAATATATATAATTACTAATTATAAAAAGCTATAAAAAATGATTTAATTAATTAAAATTTTATTATATAAACCGTTTAAATCTTTTAAAAAGTAATTAAAATTAATAAATATTACGGAATCCTTCGAATAATAAAAGAATACCTTAGAAAAATTTTTAAAAAAGAAATTAGCTAATTAAAAAAATTTAAGTACCGAAGAAAAAATCGAATAGCAAACTGTAGCTTTAAAAAGTAATAATACGTAACGATTAATATTATAAATACTTTAAGGCGTTAAGGGGGTATATTAATTAACAGAGGGGATTAAATGAACCTTATATACGAAAAAACTTCTGTTAATGGGAAAATATATATTCCGCTACTAAGCTATATAAAAGCTATACGCGTACGAGAAATATACGTAAATTAGTCTAATATAATAACATAACTAATATCCCTTATTTCTAATAGAATTCGTCTTATTTAGCGAAGTCTTCGGCCGGTAATAATTAAAAAGTTTTATATAAATATTTAAAAATATTATATAAGTAAAATAAATCTATTCGAGTTATAATTATAAAATATAATATTATAAAACTTTTTATAATATTAATAAAATAAAGGGTTTAATAAGCTTTTTTATAATATTAAATATAATTATTATTAATGTTAAAAATATATAAAAGATTTAAATAAATTTAATAAAAGATCGAAAATAATTTGCAATTCTGTATATTATTAGTTTTATAAACCAGGATTTATTTATTTATTATTTTCACCGGCATAAAATTAAATTTTTTACTAATTCGACTTTAACTTATTTTTATTAAAATAGAAAATTATTATAAATAAACATATTTAAATTATAATTAAAATATAAATATAATAAACTAAATATATTAATAAATATCCTAAAACGTATATTAGAAACTTTAAAGTAATTATAAAATTATCAATATTATCATATATTTTTATATATTTTTTATCGGTTTTAACCTTTTATTATATTTTAATTTTCTCTATTAAAATACGTTTATTTATTATATATTACGATTTATATAACTTTACGTTATTTATACTACTAAAGCAGTACTTTATTATCGACTTTTACGATATACTTAAAATTATTATAATAACTAATAATATTATATTCGAATTTATTAAAATATAACTTACTTTATTTATTTAAATCATATTTATATCGAAGTTGTTTTTATTTTATTTATTACTTTTATTATTTCCTTAGTTATTAGTAGTTACAGTAATTATATGCAGGAATCTGGCGAATAGCGTATAGTTATTCTAGGAAAAACCAAAAAAACCTAAAGACAATCGCCTTTATATATATATTTAACTGTATAAAAGATAGTTCCTAGAGAAAAACTATTTTAGATAGTAGTCGTAGCTTAAATATACGAGTCGCAACTAATTAAAAATACTAATTACCGATAGGCCTTTTTACGTTAGGCAATTTTATTTACGTAATATTTAAAATTAAATTTAAGATTTTAGGAAAATTTATTAAAATATTTCGTTTATATAA
This sequence comes from Monosporascus sp. CRB-8-3, assembly GCA_004155055.1. Lineage (NCBI taxonomy): Eukaryota > Fungi > Ascomycota > Sordariomycetes > Xylariales > Monosporascus > Monosporascus sp. CRB-8-3. Next base: position 83,429 of record QJNZ01000055.1, read on the forward strand.
GATTTAAACTTTTGTTTTTATTATTCTTATTTAAATTAACGTTCTATAATTAATCGTTATATTAAAAAAACCGGCCTTTTCGTTTTACAATTTTTTTATAGCTATTTCGAAATATAAGTCTCACTTTTTCCGAAATATTTCGGACCCGGTTAAGGGTTAATATAAAGAAAAGTTTTATAATTTTAACCATAGATTTATATTTTAACTGTAATTATAATAAATAATTAAAATTATTATTATGTTTTAAAGTTTTTTTCTAATTAATTATTGAATATTAATTTTAAACTATATATAAAGTATTAACGCCTTTAAGTAAAAATTAACGTAAAGGGTTATAAATATATATGTAAGGTAAAGTGCCATTAAGGTATCTAGCTATGTATATATATACAGCTGATCCGTTTACTACATACATATACACAAATGGTTCTGCATAAACGCGACCGGAAAGTACCTCCGAAAAAACCGTACCCCTTAGTAGGCCGGATGAAAAGACGCAATGCGGGTCATGTAATACGGCAACTAACGATAAGAGATATACGATTAATTAGTTCCTAATGCCCCTAACCAATTAATCCAACGGTCGCCGACACGGTGGCGGAGTCGAAGCTCCAATTGGTCAGCTCCTCTAGGCTGGCGCCACCTAGAGGAACGGTGGCTTAAGCTGGATTTGAACTAACTGTTTTTTGAGACTAACCGAAATAAGGTACCTAAGCCTGTCGCAATTGAAAAAGACATCTAGGCTCGCGACCACTGAGCTATTGGGCCGTTATAAATATATATAAATAAATAATTTTATAAATACTTAAAATTTTAAAATTCATAGGTAAATGGATATTTTTAAGGAATTATAAGAAAAATAATACGGTTGTTATTTTTAATAATAAAAAATAAGTTTTAATAAAAGAACGCCTTTTTTCCTATATACAAGGTCGTTAGGTTCAAGCCGTATTATCTAGGCTGAGCCAAAGATACGAAGTAATTATACTAATAATTAACACGATAGATACTTTACCCGGTATTTTCGAATACGGCAACTATTAATGGTTTTTACGATAACGATACCTTTTTTCCTATATAAAGAAATTTAACGGAAATATTTTTATTAAATAACATTATTAATTCGTTAATAGGCTTGTTTATATTTTTATATATTAAAAGTTAATGTTTTTTTCGGACTTTATAACGTACGTAATAATATTTAATTTAAATATAACGTTATTTTCGTATTATATATATTTTAATTATTTATTTAAACGTATTTCTATTTAAAAAAAAATAAAAGTAAGTTTTTTAACCAAAAATTTTAATTTTATTAAAATCTTTTTAATTAGCATTATTTTTATAAATAATTAATTTGTTTTTACCTGTTTTATTTTCGTAATATATTTAATAATAATATTTTATCCTTTCGAAATTTATATAATTTATTATATATTCATTAATTTATAATTTTTTACAAAGGTTATATTTATTATTTTAAATAATTTTAAAACCTTATATTAATAATATTAATAATTATTTTATAATTTCTGGTACTAAAAAACTATATTTAATATACCGTTTAAATATTTCGGAAATTCTTTTAATATATTCCTAGTATTTAAATAACGGGTTATTTATAAACGTTATATTTAATTTATTAATGTAATTCGAGAGATTTCTTGTTATTAAGTACGCCCTTATAACTTATAACGTATTTTAAATAACATTTAATAAATAATATAAGTTTTTTTTATTTTAAATTAATTAATTTTAATTACTTTTTAAGTAAATAGATTTTAATAATTCTTTTAATAATATCTTTAAAACATTATTATTAGAGATTGCGTAGAAGTTAAGATAGTTAACGTAAAAATAACAAGAAATATTAATAAATAATTTAAGTTACGTTACGTATTATAAGTAGCTATATATTAAATACGTATAAATGTATAATGATATAAGTTTGATTAATTATGTATTATTAGAATTACGAGAAAATTATAATTTTATATATCCGAAAATTATGTTATATAAGTTTAAACTATAACATCTTTAATAGCTTCTTTTTTTATATACGTAAAGAAATCGTATAACGTATAGTAATAAATATAAGGCGTTAAATTAAATTAGATAATTATTTTTAAAGTGGGAAAAATAACGTAAATATTTTAACGTTTTTTATAAAATTTTAAACGTAAATTTAATTATTACGACTTCATAGAGGGGAGGTCTTGGAAATGGTTTTAGTAAATCGAAATAGGACTTGAGTAGGTTAAATTACGTAGATGGAATATTAGTTTACGAAGGGTGAGTTAATAAGTTAGATTATTAGTTTACGGAGGGTAAATTAGTAAATTAGAAAGAATATATACGTTTGATATTCTTATAGGTTTAAGTAACGTTAATTTGTAATATAATGTAATTATTTAAAATATTTTTAGTATTATTAAACGTACTTGAATTATTTTAGTTATTTAAATCTCGTAATATAACTGTTAATATAAACCGTACGGTTTAATTTAATAATTAATTAACCAGTTTAGTCGTTATACGTAATAAGTGTTTATTTAATAATATTATTAAATTTTAAGTAATTTCTGTTAATATTATGTTTATTAGCGGATATACCGAAAAGTAACCCGTTTATAAAGTTTCCGAAAAAATTATAAACGATAGTAACGAAAAGGAACGTTTTCGTTTTTTAGTAAATAAGGTTTTAAAATAACTTGACGCTATTATGAACTGTATTACCTAATTCGAAAGGGAAAAAAGCGATTCTATCGTTTTGTTTTAGGTTACGTATAAATATTTTTTAAAAAAAGAGTAAGAAAAAAGTAGAGAAAAAAGTTAAAAAACTTTTCCCGTAGCAAAAGTTTTTAAATAATTTAGATAACGAATATTAAAAAACTTAAAAAAGTTTTAAAATTATTTAAACCCGAATTTTTTAACGGAATTTTTATTAAGTTATAATTATTTTTAACTTAATACCGAATTTATTTCGAGTAATTTTTTATTAAATTTGTTATTTTTACTCTTTAAATGGAATTTGTAACAAAATTATTAACCGGTAACGTAGCTATATAGTTTAAACCTATATTTCGAAAGTACGTAATTTCTTTTTTAAAAATAATAAAATCTAGAAATTTAAGTAATATATAATAATTATAAAAGATTTCGGAATAATAAACGAAAAAAAAAAAATTTAAATTAAGAAATTACGTTAGAAAAAGCCGTGTTAATTTATGGAAATATATTTATTTAGTTAGTAGTTAAGATCGAATAGGGATAAAAAGTTTTTATAATTAAATTTTTTAATGGTTTAAAAAGAAAAGCATAAGAAGAATTATTTAAGGAAAATCGATTTAAAACGTTAGCCGATTATATTATAATAACGGTTAAAATCGATAATCGGCAGTACGTTTAAAGGATGTAATATTTTAAAACGTAATAAAGTAACTAACTTAAATATACGGCAAACGTTTTACGATATGTTAATACGTTTTACGGTATTAAATTGGGTTTTATAAAAATTGGAACGATTTAACGATAAAAACGGATTTAGTTTAAATGTTATATTTATAGTAAAATAGGATATAAGGCTTTTTAATATAAAGTATTTAAAAATCTCGACGGAATAACTAGATATTTATATGCGAAGGATATTAATTTAATGATAAAAAGAATAATAAAAAATTAATTAATATAATTCGATTTAAAAGTAGTTATTAATTATCATATATAATAATATAATAATATAAAGATTATTTAAAATGTAGAAATTTTACGGAAAAAAATTATTTGTTAAATTCCGATAAAAAAGATAGCGATAAAAGTAGGATTAACGGATTTTATAAAAATAGTAATAGAAATATTACGAATGGAACGAAAACTATTACCCGGGAAAAACGGGACGATATATAAAGATTTACGTTATTTATTATAATAAATTTAAATATTAATTTTATTAAAAATAAAAGGAAACGATTTATTAACGTATAACCCGGATATATTAAAAAGGGTTCCATTTTAAAAGATAAAAAGGAATTAATAAAAACGGTTAATAATAGTATCGGTATTTCCGGTTATTTATAAGGAAAAACAAAATCGATTAGTAAGTGGTATTATAAAGCTAGTTACCTAAAGAATTATGTTTATAAAGAAATTTTTATTATTATTTCGGATAATGCGATTATTAGATTAAAAAAGCTAATTTAAAGAACGGTAAAGAAATATTGTTAGCGAATTATTATTAATTTCAATATTTAACTGGTTTTTATTATGAATTTAAAGGATAAATAAGTAATTAAAGAAGAAATTAAAAATTTTATTAAAGAAGATTAATAGAATTCGGAAAATGGGGCTTAATAGAAAAACGGTGGTTTATAGTTAATGTTATTAAACGAAAAAACGATTAATACTTTCGCCGAATAAACTTATAAGCGATAAAATATACGATAATAATTTAAACGATTATAGGAATAAATAATACGAATAAAAAGATAATTAAAAGAATTTCGAGTATAAAACGATCGAAATTTGAAGATTTTATAGAAGTTTTTATATCCTTTAAAAAATTAACGTTACTTATAAAAAAGCTATAGGTAAAAAAAAAAAGTTAAATCATAGTATTTTAAGAAGATTTTAAACGTAATAATTAAAGTTACGGATAATAATGTTATTATTATATAGATACGAATTAACAAAAACTGGTATATCGTAATAGTAGATTACGGAGCGATAATTGTTAATTATATTAGTCCGGAAATAATAAATTAGTTAAAATTATTATAAAAGGAGAAAAGTTATTTTTATAAGGTTAAGAATGCCGAAGGTTAAAAATTTACTGATAACGATAGATAGATTAGATATTGAATTGGGTCGGGGAGACTTAGTCCTGATCAGTAGGTATCCAATAAAGACGTTACGGGCGAGAGCATGGTGGGAGCAATATGCAAAACAACGCAAATCTATATTGATCGCTGTTAAAACCGTAAAAAGAGAGTGTCGACGATGATAAACAATAACGGGGTTACGCCCGAAGGAAAAAAGCTCCTAAAAATACTTTCAAAACTAAATAGAACTAATCAATTAGTTTTAAAGCTAACTCCCTAAACCTTATACCATTTTAATTTTCCTTTTTTACGATAGAGTTCGTTTTCGATTTATCGTAAAAAATAAACGATAATTTAACGCAAATAATTCCTTAATACCACGAATATATAAAAACCTGTTAATTAACCTAGATTTGCTTCCGTGGTTTATCCTCTAACATTCTTAATTTAAGACTTTGTTTTTTTCGTTTCGTTAATTCCTCTCTTTACTTAACTTTTTCCTTATCTTTCTGTACCTTATCTTTAAAAAGGTTACTACTGATTAATTCCTTGTACTTTTTCCAGCCAGGCCATCCTTGGACAAAGTAAGGTTCTGGTCGTCTCCCAGCATTTTTATAGGTATCTTTTACCTATTTATATAGCGTCGTATATTTTTTTCGTAATATAACCTTAGCGCGTTAATTACTAAAAGACGAACGTAATACGTATTTAACCTTAAAATCGTAACGGGTTTTAGGTAGAAATTATCGTAATCGAAATTTATCGAAAGAAAAAAGATATATTTAATTAACGGAAATATAAGGAATATATAAAGATAAAAAACATGTTATGTCGGCAGATGTGGTGATTTATTGTTGGAGGTTGAAAGGATTAAAAGGGCTTTGATTTGTGGCCCTAGGATTGCAAGGACAAAAGAGCTGAAGGTTATATCTAGCTGCTCTCCCCCCCCTAGTTGGAAAGGATAGGACACATCAGAACCACAGCCTGAAAAATGTAACACAATTTGCTTACATAGTAGCATTTTCTGGTTCCGTCTCTTGGAAGAATTAACATCCTGATTAAGTTTGTGTTATATTCGAGGTACCGCTTTGCTTCGGTACAGAAGGCTAGGACAGAAAAACGGCAGGCTCGGCGTGAGGGCGCTTTGAAGCAAGGAAACTGCGAAGGTTCGACCTTGGAGAAGGTTTTGAAGTCCCCTTAGTCGCTGGAGAAGCGCCTGCGTACGTAGTGGCCGTTGTCGATTAGAAGCAGAGGCTCGTCGACGCGGTGATATCCGAGAGGATTCGAGAAGGAGATTCTCGAGAAAGAACCCCAGAGAGAACTACAGAAAGAACCATTAAGAGGACCAGAGAGAGCCAAGATGGCAACTGGAAAAGGAACAGCGTCTGGAAAAGACGTGGGAGGTCAGCCGGAGGGCTTTGACATGGAACAAATGATGAAGGCGTTCGTTACGAAGAAGAAAGATACGTACCTGGACTGGAAGGACTTCGACTTTAAGCTTAGCGAAGAAAATCGGCTACGAGGCAGTGATATTTGGGAAATGTGGAAAACGGCTATTTAGGTAGCCCTGATAGCGATTGGGTACCGTAACGGTAATTCGGCGAAATTTAGCCATATTGATAAAGTTAAATTGGCCGCCGCGGTTGTTGTTAACGTTAAGAAGCCCTTATGGCAGTCGTTACTGGACTTATAAAGGGAACGACGGAGATGATTAAGGTGTATGACGACTTTGTCGCCGAATTTCGAGGGAAGAAAAGGATTCGAAGAAAGGAAGTGGCAACGGCCATAACGCGAAGCAGAACCGATAGAACAAGCCCTTATGGAATAAGGAAGGTTAGTTACTTTGCTTTATTTGTGGTAAATACGGATATATGGCGAAGGATTGCCTAAAGCGGAGGAATGATGGCTTAGACGAACGGTCGAAGCGTGGTGCAGAATGCGAGGTTAGTTTCATCCCGGAAGGGTTGGAGGACTTGTACAGGACGGATGGAAAGATTTTTTGATGGTTTTTAGGGCGTCAGCAAGGTTGGCGAGGTCCGAATGGCTTTATGGCAACCTTAGGGCCATGAGGGCGTATCGGCAGATGTGGTGATTTATTGTTGGAGGTTGAAAGGATTAAAAGGGTTTTGATTTGTGGTTTTAGGATTGCAAGGACAAAAGAGCTGAAGGCTATATCTAGCTGCTTTCCCCCCCCTAGTTGGAAAGGATAGGACATATCAGAACCACAGCCTGAAGAATGCAACACAATTTGCCCACATATTAATAATAATTCGAATTCCTTTAAAATAGGCGATAAGCGTTTATCCGGTTAGTAATATTTAGGTACCTCCTTATCTTTTACTTTTGGATATAACCTTAGGTACTTTTTAATTACCGTAATAAAGTTATTAATTATATTCATTTCGCCTTATGGTTCTTTTTTTTCTGTTCCTTATTACGGTAAATCCTTAACGATAATATAAAAAAAATGGGCAATCCAGGCTTTACAAATTTATTTTTTAATTTATATTAAAATTTTAGCTTTTATAATACGGATTAGTAAATTATTAAAATTAACCTGTTTTCATCCGTTATAATAAAATCGTAATATCCTTTTAACTCGGTTTTTAAAAAGGGCAATATCGAACAATACCAGGAAACGTTTTGATCGGATATATAAAATGCTTACTTAATAACTATAGGCTTTGTTTTCGTTAACTTAAATAGTATTATATATTATAATCTAAATAAAATCTAAAATAAATACCCGAATTATAGCTTTTAATTTTTCGTTTATCGGGGTATAATATCGACGGGCAATAAAACAACTAGTTTTAAAGATATATACCAGTTTATTCTCGGCAAAACCATAAGCGATAAAATGTATTAAACCAGTGATATTCTTTAATCGGAAATATTCTTTATCGTTTAAAAGTATAAAGGTTTTTTAAAAAAATGCAGCAATAACGTTATGTTAAAGCTTAATTTTATTTTCGAACTTAGGAAGTACTCCTAATAATTCCCAGGGTTTAGTTCTTTTTATATCGAAAGGGGTAATAAGAAAAAACCGATTAAATTTTAAATAAAGTATATACTAAAAAAGGGGGTTAAACCGGTAGGATTTATAATATAACTTCTTTATTATCTTCTTTATATTAATAATATAAAGGATAAGGACGTTAATAATTTAATTAAAATTACCCGACCGAAATTAGTTAATTTTCTTAACTTTAAACTTAGGGATATAATAAGTAGGCTTTACCGAACGTTTCTTAAATAAAAATACTATAATAAACAATATTAAATTAATCAAAAAATATAAATACTTATATAATAAATGTAAGTAAGTATCTATAAATAGAAGCTGTATATATAAAAATATATAAATATGTAAAGGCTGGAAATGTAATTAATAGGTACTTAAAGTTATATATATATAAAAAACGCTAAAAGATAAAACTAAACGGAAAACGCAACTGATTAGAAAAATGCAAAGCCCGTGCAAACCTTTCTTAATTAAAATTATATACGTTAAAAAAATCCCAGAAAGTTTTATTTAAAGTTATATAAGAAAATGTAATTAACTGTTGCAACTTATATAATCAGGTGTATGTACGCACCCTTTTTATTCTTATACTTCTTTTGCAACCTTTTTTTTCTTATAACTTTATAACTCCTTCTAATACCAATTTCTCCCTTTAACTTCTCCCTTTTAACATTTATATGCATATACATATACATATCCACCATATTAATTATTTTTATTATAAATTCCCGTTAACCGTCAGGTCCCTTTAAGCCTTAAAATTCCCGCGTAAATAATAATCCAAAACAACTGGCTAAATTATTAAAATATTCGTTCTTAAAAAATAAGTACGTTTAGGATAAAGCCGATTTTATTACCAAGCTTAATTGTAACCTCCAGAAGTTAAATATTATATCCATTTGTTATAGAGAGAATTTGCTAGTATTAAATTTTTTTATTTTTGCTAAACCTGTTATTTATCGTATTAATAAAGTTTTAAAATTTAATCGGGGTATTAAGTTTTCATATAACCTTAGTAATACCCGTAAACCTTAGAATCCTATATACCGTTAAGTACTTATTTATAACCTGGTTCTTTTTTTTAATATCGGTACCGTAATACAGCCTTTAATAATAAAAGAATGCCCCCTGAAACCTTAATTATAGATAACTTTCGGTTACCTAAACCTTATCTTCTTATCCCTGGTATAATAAAATTAATCGAGAAAAGCCCGGTACTTATTATTAATACCGTAAAGCAGTTTGGTATTTGTTAATTAATATTTATAATACCTGGTCCTAATTTTAAAAATATTTTATTATTTATATTTACTTTATTATTAACATTTACAGTTCGTATATTTCGTATTATTAATCAATTACCTGGGTTTTATATAAATTAAAGAATTCTAGCTTTTTTTCGTATAAAGTTCGACGAAACCGATAAACTGTTTAAATACTGGGATAAATATGTTATAATAACCCGTATCATTTTTAAGTATTTCGAGGTAAATTCCTTTTCGTTTTATATAATAATATTATATTAATTAGTTATAAATATTAAAAATTATGTTAATTATTTTTCTTTTCGGTTTAGTAAAAAGTTAATATTTAAAATAACGAATTATTAATACGAATTTTTAAGAAGCAATTAATACGTAATTTCCGATTGTTAAAATGTTTATTTTAAAAGGTAAGCTTAAAATAAATATTATTTTCGTCGAGATTAATTACGTAAGGCCCGTAAGTTAATTTATATTATTACTTATTAAGGATTTTCGGTATGTTAATAAACTATTTATTTAGGTATTTAAAATACTTAATCTGGTACCTTATAAACTATACGAAAAATAATATTACAATTTAAAGATTTCCGATTAATCCGGTATATTTCTTTTTTTTAATTATCGATTAATCCCAGGTTTCGCTAAGAATTTCTACGGTAATTATGTTAGGTCCATTAAAGATTACAGGTATATATTTAGGGATAATCGGTTTAAAATATTTAAAGCTAATTTTAAAAAAAAGCTGCAAGTCGTTAAAAATTTAAACGATAACAATTATCCGGTATTTTAAAAGATTACCGGGGACGAACTTTAAATATTATTCGAGGATTATATTACCGATTTTACTTATATAATTCCCTAATCAGTTAAAAAAAAGTTTTTCGGCTAGTAATAAAGTTATCGGATTTCGGTAAAATAATAAAATTGTTCGGAAATAATATTTTTGTATTTTAGTTTTTTGTAATTAAATGCGTTAAATTTTTTTTTAACTGATCGATCGTTTTCATTTATATCTTTATCGTTTATAATAACGTAACCTTTTAATCGATTATTTGGGATTTATATTTTAATATTCGTTTTTACAAGTTTTAAGATTTTAAATTGCCAGTTTTTAAGTAGCTTAATATTTTTCGTAACCGTACCTTTTTCCGTTCCCCTTAATTAATCGGGTAAGGGTTTTATTTAGTTATTTTTTTATAAATCGATCGGTTTTTAATATCCTTTTTTATCTTTTATAAATTGCTTTAATCTATTAATAGGAAAATTTCCCCGCAGTAACGTTCCATTAATTTTTTTTAATCGGTAAGTATTTCGATTAATAATTTTATTAATTAAATACGGTCTAATTTAGCGGTACTTAAGCTTTATATTCCTAGATATATTTATATGTTACGGCGTGTTATATAATAATACCAGGTCGTTCATTTTTAAAAGTTTGTTTTTTATTTTGTTACAATCCTTATAATTAGCGAATTTAGCAGCCTTATATCTTTATTTACTGATAAACCGGGTAGCTTTAATTACGTTTTTTGCTTTTTTTTTTAAAAGTCGAATCCGTTACAAAATTAATTCTGCTTTCGGGATATTCAGGTCCCAGGTTATAATCCTCCATATCGGCAGTACCGTTTTAATTAATTAAAGGGTTTTTTATTCATATAGTAATTTATAGGGACTTAGGTTATAACTTGTTATAATGGTATTACCTGCGAAAATTATTTTAAGCAATAACTTAACCTATTCTTTGCCAGTACTATTTATTGCTTTTATTAAGGCTTTAATAATCGATATATATCCTTTTTCGATAAGTCCTTGATATTAAGCAGCGTAAATAACGTTTTTCTTTCGTTCGATACCTAGCGTAATGCAGGTTTTAATAACCTTACCTTTATTTTCGGAGTTATTATTTATCTTGATTTTATTCGGGATACCGTGCCGGTGAAAAATATGCTCCTTTTAAAATTTCCTAATCGCTATTAATGTTGCCGATTGCAAAACTTTAGTTTTTAAATAATTGGATAATTTGTACTTTGCTTTGATAATAGCTTTATAACTATTATTGTTAGGTATAAACTGAATATCGATTATTTAAATAACTGTTATGTCGATAGGTTGCGAAAAGTTATAGTTTTTTTCGAAACGTTAATTAGCCGCTTTTTAATATTTAGGGTATATAAGTATTGCTTTTTGAATATGTTTATATATGCTTTGTTAATAATAGGAAGCTGTTATACGGCGGTAAGTCGAATCTTTGCTTTTATAACTAGATTTTTTGTAATATTGTTTAATTATTAGTTAGCGTTTTTATTCGGTATCGATAACTTTGCGATTGTTATATTGTTTATTTGCTTTGCGTTAAAAAATACCGTTTTAAATAAAATGTTTTAAAGTTTCGTTTTTAAAAGCCGTTCTTTTTTTTTTCGGGGCAGTATTAAGTTGATTAGGGAGCTTTAGTACCGTTAGAAACCTTACATACTTTTGTAACGTTTCCGATTAATTTCTAATAAGAGGTCCTTGTTTCTGAGCAGATTTATAGGATTCAGAGGCCGTCCCGGTTATAATTAAATTAAGCCGAATAACGTTTAGCTGGATATTAATAAAGTTATCGATTTTTCCTTTTTATTAATTGTTTAATACGTTAAAAGGCCTAGGTAAAATTTTAAATAAGTTATCCGTAGCTGTATTTTTTTTGCTAGGGATATATTTAATTTTAAAGTTAAACTGCTTTATTTAAGTGATTTATTGGGTAAGTAAGGCTTTAAGTAAAAAGTTTAGTAAGTTATTAATTTGAATTATTAAAATTTTAACGTTAATTTTTAGCCTAAATCGGATTCCATAGATATGGTTTCGAAATTGCTTTAAAATCTTAAAAATAGCTCGATATTTCAGCTTGCCGGTATTATAATTTAGTTCGGCTTTTTTCCAGGTATTATTTTTAAAACGTGCAAAATGCTTGATATTATTAATTAATTGGTTTAAAATATCTTTAAACTTTCCTTTATAAAAATTGGTCTTTACGATAATTAGCTTTATGTTAGGATTATAATTTAATGTAATTAAAGTTGGGGCTGTTATAAGCGTTTTTTTTAAAGTTAATATAGTAAAGTTTTAATTGTAAGCCTAAATAAATGGTACGTTTTTCCGTAATAACCGTATTAACGGGTTAACTATTATAATATAATACTTAATAAAAATCCGATAGTAAATGGTAATCCTTAGGAAAATTTTAATTTCCGTAATATTTTTATATAGTCCGATTTTTAGGATTTTTACCATTTTAATATTGTTAGGTTGATAATTATTCGTTCCGTAGAAAAATCCGATTATAACGGTTATTTTTTAATACCATTGCGATTTTTACATATTAATTGTAACGCCGGCTAACTTGCAATTTAAAAGCGTCTTGTTAATATTAATAATATATTTAAAGACGAATTTCCTAATTTTAGGAAAAATCTTAACTTTGTTATACTATATTTTCGATCCTTTGATTTTAATGTTATCTATAAATAATCGAGTTATTTCGGGTATTAAATTAGTAAAAATCCTTCCGATAACGTAATAAAAGTAAATTACGGAATTGGTAAACTTTATGGGTAAGTTTATTATTTTAAGTAACCTTAACGGTATTGAAAACGTTATATAATCCCTGCTGGCAGGAGCTAAAGTGGCCTGATTGTATCCGGAAAAAAAATTTACTAATGTTACTAAAGAATATATAGCAAAATTTAAGGAGAACTTGTTGTAATTTTTTAGTATAAACGCATTTCGTAACGTAATAGCGTTTAGTTTAATTACGGAGTTAATTAGTTGCAAATTATTATTTTTTTTTAAACAAGAAACCAGGTATTTTTATACGTAACGTAGGATTGTTTAAGTATATTTTTTTAAATCCGGATTTGCAGTACGTCGATTAGTTTATTCTTTATGTTAGCTGGTATTTTTATACCTTTGGCTTGTTATGCCTTATAAGGGATCGTATGGATTTCGTAAAAGGGCGTAATATAATCTTTAATCCTTCCGTATTCCGGCTATTTCTAAGTTAAGGCAGCTTTTTTGCGAAATAATATTTCCTTAAAGAAAGTTTTTTCCGTACAGGTAAATTTGTTACTTAATTGATTAAATACCGTATTTAATTACTTTTCGGTAAAACGTATATTGCGTTCTATAGTAAAGAACTTAAGAAATAAGGCTGTTAATAAGGTACCGGATTTGTTATAATATTCGCCGCTTTAATTAATAGCTTGTTAAGCTTTGGTAAACTTTTTATTTTTTTAATCTGGGTTTCCGGATAGTATAAATCCGTTAAGGGGAATATAATTAATAAAGATAATTTTTTTTTATTTCGGCTTATACATAATATTGATTTATATAGCTTTGTCCTTTTCGATTTTATTATGTATTTTATTTTATAAGATTTTATATAAGGCGTATGCGAAATTTTTATTATTAAATTAATACAAAATAATATCTTCTGGTTTTAACTTGTTACCGATAGCTTTTTAAACGGTAATATAATTTTAATTAATATACGTATTATTAATTAAAAAAATATAAGGGCTTGTAATAAGTTTGCTAGTCTTTTTATTCGTAAGCCTATTTTCGCCAATAAAACAATTTACAGATTTACCGGCTGCTTTTTTCCAGATTTGTTATTTGTACGAATATTACGGCTAATTTATCCTGTAAGTATTAAAAAAATAATAATTTTTAAAAGGCCGAACTTTAGGGTTTCTTTTATTATTTCCGGATTTATGTTTAAAGTTATTTTTGATTTCGTTATAAAGTTAAGTCCTAGTATTAACGGTTACGCCGTATGGCTATCGTCGATGATAAAAAGAGGAATAGTAATTAATTAGCCGGTTAACCAGATAAGAATTTTAATTATGCCTTTAAATTAAATCCTTTTTTAAAAGTTAAAGCTTATAAACGATACCCGGGTTTGTTTTATTATTAATCCGTATCTCCTTATATAAAACGTAACGATAATACTGGATTCGGTTCCGGTATTAATAACGTTATTAATTAGGTTTTTACCGCTTTTATAGCTTACCTTAATTATAAATCTAAATAACGGGGTAATAAATTCGGCTAGGCTATATTGCTGCATTAATAAAACGTTAACTTCGTTTTTGTTTTCGGCTTTATACTTAATATCTAAAGTAAGGATTTTAAGGTTTTGTTGTTTTTTTGCCGGGGCGGCGTTACCTCGAATTTCGGTTTCGGTTATTTTAATTGTTTTTTTGTTTTTACAATTAAATATCTTTAATACCTTATTAACTATAAAGTTTTTAAAAGCTTTGTTAAAATCCGGATAAACCTTTATCAAATTAGCCCAGGTAATTTTAAACTTTTTTTTGGCGTTTTCCTAAATTTTCGCTTTTTAAAACTTACTAAGGTCCTTATTAATTAAATTGCCGTAGTTAATAATATTATCCGTTTAGATACCGGTATCCATGTTTATAAATAAAAGTCCATCTTATATAACCTTATCATCGTCGATCTTGCTTTTTTTTATACCGTTATTAAATTCCTTTTTTTTGCTAATACGTTTAATTATTAAAATATTGGTAAAAACAAAAAGCTGATTAAAGTTATCGATCTTTAACGTACGAATTTCCTCTAGGTAATAGGTACTTTTAACTTTTACAGGGTTATTTTATAACTATTTACGTAATAAAGTTTTTTTGTAAAACGGCTATTTATCTTTAACGATAAAGTTAATAAAGTTAATCTCGGTAACCCGGTTTTAATTAATAAAGGCCTTTTATTTATTAGGCTTTAAGATTATAATAGGATATAACGGTTTAATAATGTTAAGTTATGCCTTATTTTTATTGGTATTAAAGTTGCGATTATCCGGACTTTTTATAATACCTTGTCGTCGATTAAAGTACCGTATTTTTTCTCGGTAATAATTGGGAAAACCTGGCGAATTATATATTTATTTAAAAACTTTTTTCCAGATAAAAATCCGGACGTTAATTGCTTAATACTTAAAGATATTCGGGAATTAGATAATACTTATTTTAATCCGATCGTTTTTGGACTTAAGATAAATCGTAAAGCCGTTATCGTCGAGCGAGATTAACCCTATATTTTTCATATTTATAAGTAATTTGCAGCTATATATAAAATATCCGTTTTTTAAACAAAACTAGCAAATACCAGGCTTAAAGTTACCGTATTTACTATTTTGCTACCCTTAATAATTATTTTAGTAACTATTACGATAATTACTTCGGTTACGGTAAAAGATTTCCCGTTTAAATTTATCCGGTTGGAAATTTATTATATTAATCGAAAAGTCGGCACCGTAATCTTAAACTTAAGGTAATTCTTATCTTAACGGGGCGTAATATTAAAAAATCCGTAAAACTTTTTTATTTTTTATTTTTTCCTTAAAAACCTTTAAGTTTTAGATTTGCCGGGCTTACGTAATCTTTAATTCTTAGAACGTATTCGTAATATTAAATACTTAATCGGAACGGTTAAATAATACCTATCTCGGATTAGGACTTTTTAAACGTTAATACTTCGTTTCTTACTGTTATAATAAATAAAATCGGTCCTGTTTTATATAGTTAAAGTTGAAACGGATTTTTAATTATTTTTTATATCCGTTATACCGTATTAATCCAGCTTTATTAAACGCTTAATCCCTAATTAATATTAAAGCCTTATCGTAAAGCAATATATATAAATCTTGAAATTTCATAAAGGAATTATTTAAAATTTTTTCGAAATAATTAACCGAAAAACCTTTAAGCAAATTTTTAATATATTTATCCTTATTAATCGTTTTCCGTTTTAACTTAGCCTTTTTAATAATATCCCGAACTTTTGCAGCATACTTTAAATAATACTTATAAACGTAATTAAAAACATTACGTTAAACCTGTTTCGTTAAAGCCTTTAGCCGGTTCTTAACAGTCCGAATTTATTTAAGGTTCTAAAGCTTAAAAGTCCCTAAAATATTCGTAATAATATTATCCTATTTAATAACTTCTTTAAATATAACCTTAACTCGGTTTTTTATTTTCGGACTATTAATCTAATAAAGAAATTTAACGATTATATCAACATTTTTAAGCTTATACTTTTTAAATAATTTATAAACGCTTTTAAGCTAATTAGTAACTTTAATATCTAAAAAGCAAAGTTTGGAATAAATAAACAAATCCGGGAAAACCATAAAAAATACAATCTTATCTATTATATCGTTAAGGAAACCGAAGTCCTTCTAATTAACAGGTTTTACGAACGTTACCTTTAAGATTAACACCGCAAATCCAGTAAATAATTCCGAAAAAATTCGAACTAACGGAACCTCTCGTTTTTTAAGTATTTTAATAATAATTTTAAAAATACTTAACTTTTTCGTAAACTTTAATAATCCGATTAAATTATTCGGTAACTTAGCTTTATTAATTTTACTTTCGTCTTATAATTTCTTTAATCGGTACTAAATAATAACGTCCGAAATAAGGCTTTGGTCTTTTTTACAAAGGAACTCCGGTACTAATACTAGGCTTTACGGTCCTACTTATATAATAATCTTTAAAAACTTCGAAAATTCTTTAACAAATCGGCTAAAACCAAACTTAAAAAATTAATTACTACGAATAATCCTTTAATTTTCTAAATCCGAAAATACCGTTCCAATAATTAGACTATACTTAGGCATAAAGTAAACAATAATTTTTAAAGTTCTTTTTAAATATACTTTATAATTATATTATAACTTAAAAACGAATATTTTCCTCTTTTTAACTTCGAACCAAACAGCTACCTCTTAATTAACATATCGCTATCGTTTAAATCTAACCAAGATTATCTTCATTACGGAAATTAATACCTTTACTACCATTTTAACCGCTTTAACACTTAAATTAAATACGAACAATAAATCCTATAATACTTTACTTAATAACGTTTATACTAAATGCCGATTAATTAATAACAAATAAATCCAGATATTAATATTCGGTAATTATATTAGCTTCTTCGCATATTACTAAGAAACGTTATTTCCTTTTTATAACTCTCTCTTTAAAACCGAAATACTTAACCTTATAAGCCCTTTCCGCTTTTTACCTAAATTTACAATCTGCTTTATATCGTTAACTACGTTATTAATCTTATTACTTTAATTTCTTAATTTCGTTTAAACACGTAACTCTTATCGTTAATCATTACAAATCCTTCGGTTAATTTTTATCTTTACTAATAATTTTCGCTTACTTTTATCCTATTATATAAACCATCTTATAATAAAAATTATCGTTTAAATCTTACGATTAATCCGGAACAAGTTAATCAAACCATATTCTGTCATTATTACCTTTACTTATACTCTCCTACTATCGATTAAAAAAAGTTCCGTTTTATAATAAAACATTATATCTTACCTAGCAACTTTTTATTAATCGTTTATAACCAGAATTAACGGTATTATCGTATCGTATTACTATTATTCATATCGTAACCGTATATCTTTCAAATCGTTATTTTCGTAATTATAATCGTCTACCGTTTTCCGTAATTATTTTAATCGGAAATTTTCTAATTAAGGCTTCGTTTATTCCGATTTTTTAACGAAAAATCGTAAGTTATGTCGGTAATTAACTAAAGCTAATTTTCTTACCGAAAATACCAAATAAATTAAATCGGGGAAACTTAATCCTAATTAATAAATATTTAATAAAGATATCACGGGCAAAAGCATAATGGAAACAATATACAAAATAACGCAAATCTATATTAATCGTTATTAAAACCGTAAAAAGAGAATGTCGACGATGATAAACAATAACGGGGTTACGCCCGAAGGAAAAAAGCTCCTAAAAATACCCTCAGAGCTAAGTAAGACTAATCAACTAGTTTTAAAGCTAACTCCCTGAACCCTGCACTATTTTAATATAAGATTAATTATTTTAAAATTTTTATTAAAAGAAGAAAATAAATTATTAATTTCGATATTATTTTATTAATAGAATACGATATAATTTTTAGAAAGTTATAATTACGCCAGTATAATCCTTTAATTAATTAGGAAATTAATTAAGTAAGTTTCCGTTTATTTTCTAGTATAAGGAAAAACGAAAGAAATTTAAGATTTTAATATTCGATTAATAAAAACGATAAATATAAGTATAAGGATATAATAAAAATTTTATCATTTAAAAAGAAAACATATATTTAAAATAAAGGTGTTACGACTTAACGGAGGGGAGACCTCGGAAACGGTCTCGATAGACCGAAACAGGACCTAAGTGGGTTAAGATTACGTAACGAAAAGTTGATTATAAGAAATATAATAATTAAGTAAGATTAAAAACAAACATGATTATTGCCAAGGTAGTAATTAAGAATAATTATCTTTTTACAAATAAAAACTATATACGTTCGTTATTTTATAGTTTAAATAACATCAGCTTATAATATAATTTAGTTATGTGGGCAAATTGTGTTGCATTTTTAAGGCTGTGGTTCTGGTATGTCCTATCCTTTCCAACTAGGGGGGGGGAGAGCAGCTAAATATAGCTTCAGCTTTTTTGTCCTTGCAATTCTAAGGCCACAAATCAAAGCCTTTTTAATCCTTTCAACCTCCAACAATAAATCACCCTATCTGCCGACACGCCCTTATAGCCCTAGGGTTGCCATGAAGCCATCCGGACCTTCGCCAACCTCGCTGGCGCCCTTAGAAGCCATCAAAAAGTCTTTCCATCCGTCCTGTACAAGTCCTGCAGCCCCTCCGGGATAAAGTTAACCTCGCATTCACCACCACGCTTCTGTTTTTTCGGGCAATCCTTTGCCATATGTTCGTATTCACCACAGATAAAGCAAAGTAGCTGGCCTTCCTTATTCCATGGGGGCTTGTTCCACCGGTTCTGCTTTGCGTTATAGCTACTGCCACTTCCTTTCTTCCCTCGAAATTCAGCGACAAAGTCGTCATACACCTGATTCACCGTCATGGTTGGGTGCTAACGAAATATTCCTCACATTCGACCTTTCTAACCGGTGTCATCCTGGTCCCGAATCGAGCCGATGAACATGGTAACCTGTTGTCCAGCGTTAACAGGCATATCGACTTCGTTGCACCGCCGTACCAGGTTCTTAAAATCCACCACATAATCCAACACCGACTGCTTTTTGTCCTATTTAACGAATTGGAGCTGGGTCCAAAAATCCATTTTCTGGTTGATTCCTTTTGTTCCATATAAACGTTCCAATACCTTAATTATTTCCGTTCCCTTTGTAAGTTCAGTAATAATTACCATAAGAGCTTCCTTGACGTTAATAACAACCGCGGCGGTTAATTTGGCTTTATTAATATGGGTAAGCTTCGCCGAATTACCGTCACGGTATTTAACTGTTATCAGGGTTATTTAGATAGCCGTTTTCTATATTTCCCAGTTGTTACTGTTTCGAAAGTGATTTTTTTTATTAAGCCTGAAGTTAAAGTCCTTCCAGTCCAGGTACGTATCCTTTTTCTTCGTAGCGTTGCTTTTATTCGATAGCTTGGCGAATACTTTTATTAGTTGTTCTATATTAAAGCCCTCCGGCTAACCAACGTCTTTTCCAGACGTTATTCCTTTTCCAATCGCCATCTTGGCTTTTCCTGGTCCTCTTAATGGTTCTTTCTCGAGCTTTCTCTCGAATCCTCTCGGATATCACCGCGTCGACGAGCCTTTGCTTCTAATCGATAACGGCCCTACGTATATAAACGCTTTAATTCTGTTCGAAGCGATTAAGGGGACTTTTAAGCCTTCTTCTCTAAAACCGAGCCTTCGCAGTTTCCTTACTTCAAAGCGCCCTTACGCCAAGCCTGCCGTTCCTAGCTTTTTGTACCGAAGCGGAGCGGTACCTCGAATTGCAATACAAACTGGATCAGGATGTCAAAAGACAAAACCAGAAGATGCTACCATGTGGGCAAATTATGTTGCATTTTTGAGGCTGTGGTTCTGGTGTGTCCTATCCTTTCCAACTAGGGGGGGGGAGAGCAGCTAGATATAGCTTCAGCTCTTTTGTCCTTGTAATCCTAGGGCCACAAATCAAAGCCCTTTTGATCCTTTCAACCTCCAACAATAAATCACCCTATCTGCCGACAAGTTATTTAAAATACCTTTAATATTACTAGACGTAATTAGTTGCCTTTATTATTTAAATTTTATAATACGATTACTTATATAAACCGTATAACTTGGTTTAATAATTAGTTAATTAACTCAGCCGTTATATATTGTAAACTTTTATTTAGTAATATTGTTAAACTTAAAGTAATATCCCGATTTAACAAAATAGCTTTTAGTATTAAAGAAACTACCGTTATCCAGCAACTTTAGAATAAGCTTAAGGAACTAAAGATTAAAATCGAACGACTTAAGAAATAAGTTCAGAAAAATATTAGTATTTTGAAGGTTAGGGATAAAAAACCCTAACCTTACGATAAAAAAGAAAATATCTAAAGTTTTCTTACTTAAATGCGAATATATCTCCGGTTTTTAACCTTTGATAATCCGGAGAATTAAATTTTCGCTGCCTTAATATTCCTTACGGGGGATATATTTAACTAATTCGAATTAATTTTAAGAGATTACTTAAAAAACGCTAAAAACGATATAGAAAAGTTTATTAAAAAGCTTTTCGCTAATTACGTTAATTTCGAAAAAAAACTAAGGGCTAATTTCGATAACCCAGATAAGAAACGTATTACGCCATAGAAAATTTTATAGTTATGATAAAAGGGATTAATATTTAAGTATATAATAAAGTTCCGGAATCTGATAACTAAGGCAGGTTAGGTAAACGACAAAAATAATACCCTGGTTAATATATTTTATAAGGGTTTAAGAGATAACGTTAAAAATAAAATTATTAAATTTAAACAATTAATTTCCTTAGATAAATATATTATTAAGACTGTAAAAATCGATAATTGCCAATTTAAGAAACGATAAAAAAAAGGCCAATATATTCCGTAATTTAAGATTAACAGATCTAATTAAGCTAACGAACAAATTATACTTTTAACCTTTTTCGGAATATAACTAGGCCTTATAAAGATCGGAACAGTTTAACGATAAAAATAGCCATAGGTTAAGTGCTATAATTACGGCAAAATAATACATAAAGTTTTAAAATATAAGGCCTTTAAAAAACCTCGATAAAATAGTTAAACCCCTGTACTCGGAAGATAATAATAGGATAACAAAAGGGATAAGAAGAAAATTATTAATATAATCCGATCATAATATACGGTGGCGTAATAATATAAGGACTACCTTTAGTAAAGAAACGTTACTAAGGAAAAATTACTTTCCTAGTTTTAATAGGAAAAATAACGATAAAAACAAACCTAATAAGCTGTTTAGGAGTAATTACGGGATTATTATAACTAAAAAAAAGATATTTGCTTAAGAAAACTAAAACGTTATATAAAAGTTTACGCTGTTTATTGTAATAAGCCCAGATATTAATTCTATTAAAAATAAAAGGAAATAATTTATTAACGTAAAACCGGATATATTAGAAAGGTTCGATTTTAAAAAATTACGAGAAATTAACAAAAACGATTAATAATAATACCGACATTTACGATCGTTTGCGGATAAGAACGAAATCGACCAAAAAACAACATTATAAAGCTGGCCATTTACAAAATTATATCCACAAACAAACCCTTTCTGCTATTTCGGCTAATATAACTACCAAACGGAAAAGGAATTAATTTAAAAAACAGTAAAAAAGTATTACCAGCAAGCTATTACCGACTTAAATATCCAGCTGGCCTTTATTACAAACTTAAAAAAACGACAAGCAGTTAAAAAAAAAAATCAAAAACTTTATTAAAAAAAACCAATAAAACTTAGAGGATAAGGCCTAATAGGAAAAAAAATGATAATTCATGGTTAACGTTACCGGATAAAAAGACCATTAAAGTTCTAGATAACTATACGAAAAAAAAAATCGCAAAATAAATTTACGAATAACAAAAAACATAACGATATATCGAATAATTACAAAAACGGATAATTTATTCGGAACGATAAGTAAAAACGCTTTAATAACAGAATAAAAAATGTATAGCGAAAATTAAGAGTTTATTACAAACTTTAAAAAACCAGTATCACCTGCAAAAAAGCCGTAAATAAACGAAAAAAAAAAAAATTAAAACTATAATACCTTAAAAGGGTTTTGAACGCGATAATCGGGGCTGCAAGTAATAACGCTATTACGATACGAGTACGAATTAAGAAGAACTGGTATACCGCAATAGTGGATTACGGAGCAATAATTATAAACTATATTAGCCCGGAGGTAATAAATTCGTTAAAACTATTATGGAAAAAGAAAAGGTACCTTTATAAAGTCGAGAATGCCGAAAGTTAAAGATTTACTTACGATAATAAATAGGTTAAACGTAAGATTAATCACCTTAAAACTTTTATTAAAAGAAAAAGATAAATTATTAATTTCGATATTATCATATTAATAGAATACAATATAATCCTAAGAAAACTATAGTTACGCTAATACAACCTATTAATTAATTGGGAAATTAATTAGGTAAATTTTTACTTATTTCTTAATATTAAATAGTATATAAATAATAAAAACTTTTAATACTAGATCGATAAGGATAATAAATATAAATATAAAAATATAATAAAAATCTTACTACCTAAAATAATAAGGTATATTTAAAATAAAAGACATAACAAAAAATACAAGGCGTTATTACAATGCTTAAAATATAATGTCGATAAATAAACGACAACTTACGGATATAACTTGAAAAATTACTAGAATAAATGACAAAAATACTATTATAATATTATAAATACGAAAAGCTTTTTTAGAAAAAGTTCAACATAAACTTATTATAATATAGCAAATAAAATTACGAAATAATCCTTGAAAACAGCAAAATAATTACCTTTTATCTTATTTATAATTTAAATAAAATAAAACTACGCACTTTTCGTAATTATTTAAAAAAACAAATTATAAAAAGGATATATACGACGTTTTAAGTTATTAACAAGGTACCTAATATTTTTCATATTACGGAAAAACGAGAAGTTACGATTTATTATTAATTACAAATAATTTAATAACATTACTATTAAAAATAAAACATTAATACCTTTAATTACTAAAATTAAGGATTAACTACGAAACGCTAAATAGTTTATAGCCTTAAACTTATAAAAAAAGTATAACCAAATCCAAATCAAACTAAAAAACGAATAAAAAACAACTTTTAAAATAAAATACGGATTATTCGAATATCTCGTTATACCTTTCGGATTTACAAACGTACCAGCAACCTTTTAACAAATAGTTAACTATGTACTCCAAAAATACCTTAATATCTTTGTTATATATTACCTCGACGATATCATTATTTACTTAAGGATAAAAAAGGAATATGTAGGATACGTTTATAAGGTTCTACAAGCTTTACAAAACCCCAACCTTTTAGTTAATAAAGAACAAAATACCTTTTATACTTAAGAAATCAAGTACTTAAAACATATTATTACCCCAGAATACGTCAGAATAAACCTTAAAAAAATCATTACGATTAAGGATTAAAAAACGTTTACCAGTATTAATAAAGTGCAAATATTCCTTAGACTTACTAATTATTACCGACGATTTATACGACATTTCAGTAAAATTGTAATACTATTAACGGAACTTACTAAGAAATATTAACGATTTATATAGGCCCCAGCTATAAAAAAGGCCTTTTAACAGCTTAAAGACACTTTTACTAATAAACTCGTCTTAATAATATATAACCTAAATAAACCAATAAAACTTAAAACCGACGTTTTAGATTTTGCTTTAAAAACAATAATCTCTTAACGAAAAAAAAAAAGTTATACCTTATTACCTTTTATTTTTATAAATTATACGGTATTAAACTAAACTACTCCATTTACGATAAGGAGTTCCTAGTTATCGTTGAAGCCTTTAAGAAATTTAGATATTATTTTAAGAGAAATTAATATTAGATAAAGATATATACAAATTATAAGAATATCTTTTATTTCGTAATTATTAAAAAGTTAATCGGATAATAATTACGTTACGTAAAATACCTTTTAAAGTTTAACTATGTTATTATTTATTACAAAAAGTTAGAAAATAATAAAACGGATACCTTTAACAGATAACCAAACCTAAAAAACCTTAAAATCAAGATATAATAAACTGTTTTCGACTAGACGCTAAAAAGATATTTATAACAACGACATATCAATACTATTAGAATGCCTGTACTAGATATACATCGAAAAATATAGCAACATCATAATAACCTACCCGAAAACCAGAAAACAAATAAGATTTAGGTATTAGAAAAACACCAAGAAAATCTAATACGAAAAATATATAATTTTCCTAAGATAAAATTAACTGTACAAAAGATTATATAATAATACGATATCTGTATAAAAACAAAAATTAAATAACATAAACTATACGGGGAATTATAACTATTACTAGTCGTTAAGCAACTATAGGATTTAATTACATTTAATTTTATTACGAAATTTTTATTATTAAAAAACCCGGCTATAAACGGATGTTATAATAGTATCTTTGTAATCATCGACCGATTTATAAAATTTTCCTATTTTTTACCTTATAATAAAACATAAATATTAAACAAATAATATATATTTTCTTTCGATATATATATAGCATATACGGTTTATTAATAGAAATTATTTTAAATAAGGGCATAATTTTTACTTTAAAATTCTAGCAAAGTTTAATAGTATAACTTGGATTAAACTATAAATTATTAGGCGCTTTTAAACTATAAATAAATAAATAGATAAAAAACCAACTTAACGTTAAAAACGTATTTACGGTATTATATTAATTATAAACAGAATAATTAAGTTAAAAAATTGCTTATTATATAATTAGCCTATAATACTAATTATTACGATAGTATTAAAACGACTTTAGCAACTGCTAATTTCAGTTTTACTTTAGAAATTTATAGGAAAACGTAAAAAAAAAACCAATTAATATTAAAATAATCCTTACTTTAAAACAACTTAAATAATTATACCAAAAAATGAAAATAGAATTTTAATTGGCACGTAAATAAATAAATAAATATTATAACTAGAAAAGGTTAAAAGGACTAACCTTTTCGGAAAGGGAGATAATTTACCTAGCTACCAAAAATATTAAAACTAAACGTTTAAGCCAGAAACTTGATTTTAAATATATCGGCCTATATAAGATTATTAAGAAAATTTTAGAAAATAATCACAAATTAAAGTTATTACCTAAGGTTAAATTTTATTTAAATTTTTATGTTTTTTTATTTAAATTAACAGCAGATACTATTAAAGTATATACGGCACAGGACGATATAAAGGCCAAAAAAAAAGGAAAGAAATATAAAATTAAAAAAATATTCGATATACGAAAAAAAAGAACTTACTTAATATTTAATCAAATAAAAAAATTACCCAAACTTTAAAAATACCTGGAAACCCGTTAAAAACCTTATTAGCGCTTAGCGCTTGTTAAAGAATTTTTACCGATAATATCGGAACCTTTCGAATTAAAAACGTTTTTTATTATTTCGTGTTTTAAATTTTTGGAAAAATAATAAAAATAAGATATAACTTTAAAACTAAATTTATCAAAAACTTTTACTAAGTTAATACGGCGGACAGTAAAGAAACAAAGTTTACGACGCAACTTTTTAATACGAAAAGATATAATTACCAAAAAAAAAAAAAAAAAAAAAAAAAAAAAAAAAAAAAAAAAAAAAAAAAAAAAAAAAGAAACACTTATCGAAAGGAAAAAAAAAAAATTTTTAAAAACAAGATTCTCGGCAAAAAAAAATCGTATTACGACCTAACGGAAAGGATATCTCGGAAACGGTTTCGATAAACCGAAACAAAACTTAAATAAATCAAAATTAGGTAACAAAAAGTTAATGACAAAAAATATAATAATTAAGCAAAATTAAGAATAAACAGGATTATTACTAAGTTAGTAATTAAAAGTAATTATCCCTTTACGAATGAAAAATATATACGTTCGGTATTCTATAACTTAAATAATATCAACTTGCAATATAGCGTGGTTACCTAAAACACCCTTAGTATTACTAGACGTAACTAGTTACCTTTATTGCTTAAATCTTACAATATAACTGCTAACATAAACCGTACGACTTGGTTTAATAGTTAGTTAACTGGCCCAGCCGTTATAAAAATTATAATTATTATTAATAATTAAATAATTATAAAATTTAATTACGTTCGATTTTATTACGAAACTTTTATTATTAAAAGGTTTAGTTAAAAATATATATTATGATAGTATTTTCGTAATTATTAACTAATTTATAAAATGTTCTTATGATTTATTTTATAATAAAAATATAAGTTTTATTTTCAAATTATAATAAAATTTAATAATATTATTTAGCTTAAATTATAAACGATTAGGTACTTTTAAACTATAAATAAATAGGTAGATTAAAAAATTAATTAAATATTAAAAACGTATTTATAATATTATATTAATTATGAATAAAATAACTGGGTTAAAAAATTACTTATCGTATAATTAACTTATAACATTAATTATTACGATAATATTAAAACGATTTTAATAACTACTAATTTTAACTTTACCTTGAAAATTAATAAAGATATATAAAAAAAGGGATTAATTAATATTAAAGTAATGTTTATTTTAAAACAATTTAAATAATTATATTAAAAAATAAAAACGGAGCTTTAATTTGTACGTAATTAAATAAATAAATATTATAATTTAAAAAAATTAAAAGAATTAACTTTTTCGAAAAGGAAAATAATTTACCTAATTACTAAAAATATCAAAATTAAACGTTTAAATTAAAAGCTTAACTTTAAATATATTAAACTATATAAAATTATTTAAAAAATTTTAAAAAATAATTATTAATTAAAATTATTATGTAAGGTTAAATTTTATCCAGGTTTTTATATTTCTTTATATAAATAGTAATAAATACGATTGAAGTTAATATTAAGAATGATAAAAAAATTTCTCAATATCCGAAAAAAAAAGATTTACCTAATATTTAATTAAATAAAAAAATTACTTAAATTCCGAGAATACCTAGGAACTCGTAAAATTTTTTATTAACGTTTAACGTTTATTAAAAGGCTTTTATTAATAACGGCGGAATTAGTAATAAACGTATTCTAATTTATGTTATTTAAAAAAAAGAAGCCTTAATCGATAATATTGTAGTTAATAATATCGGCTTTATTAAAAACTTAAATAATTGCCGTTAACTCTAACTTTCGATAATCGAATTCGTTTTATTTGTTTAAAGATTATAAGATATAATTTATAAATTTCGTATTTTAGGATTGGTATTGTTAACGTTATTTACGTATATAAAAAAGGCGGGTTAGAGATTTAGTAAAGGTTTGTTTTACGGTAAGCTTTTTTTTTAATAACGAGTTTTAATAGTATAACGATTAATTATTGTTATAAAAACGCCAGTTCCGTTATAAAAGTAACCGCGGTAAACGTATTTCTTATAATAAAAAATTTCCGTTGTTATTTAATAATTAAATTCTTTAAAAAAACTAAAAAAAATACGGTATCGCTTTAAAACTTTTTAAATTAATTAAGTTACTTTATTTTGCGTAAACGACTTTTAATAATACGATTTAATATAATAAAATAAGGATTTACGGAAAAAAAAAATTTTAAAGGCAAGGATTTTTTTAAAAAAAAGGAACGTATTATAACTTAATAAAAAGAAAGTTTCGGAAACGGTTTTAATAAACCGAAACAGAACTTAAATAAGTTAAGTTACGTAAATAGATTATTAATTTACGAAAAGTAAATTAATAAGTTAAATTATTAGCTTACGAAAAGTATGTTAGAAAGTTAAAAAAAAATATATACGTTCGATATTTTCATAGGTTTAAATAGCGCCAGTTTATAATATAACGTAATTACTTAAAGTACCTTTAATATTATTAAACGTAATTAAGTTATTTTCGTTATTTAAATTTCGTAATACGACTATTAATATAAACCGTACGGTTTAGTTTAATAATTAATTAACTAATTTAGCCGTTATATTAATATTCTTTAATTACTGTTATAAATAATATAACGTACTATATAAGCAAATCGCTTATATAAACGAATTGCTCGTTTTTTACGCCATTTTAACTACGTAACTTTAATTATTCATTTTTTAATACTAATAACATAAAACGGCTTACAAAAAAAACGAAAATAAACTTAGCCGTTTAAGAAAAAAAAAAACCCGAAACTTAGTTATAAACGGCTTTATATAATATATAACGTTTCCGAATTTACCTTAAAAAACCAATATAACGGTAAAGCTTATTAAGCCGACATTATTCCTAATTTACGAAAATTAATGCCGACCAAAAAAAAAATCAATTATTAAACGAATCCTTAATCTAAATACGTAAACGTTTCTTATCCGGCTTTAACATATTAAAAATATAACGAATTTATTATTTATCTAACGCGTTACGATACGTATCGAAACCAATTAAACGTTTAATTTTAATAAACGGTAAAAAAAAATTAAAACGCGTTTAAATTGAAAAATAAATTATTAAAAGGTTTTATATAAAAATCTAAAAAATTTTCGTAAATAATTTACGTTTATTCGGGTTATAATTACAAAATACGGTATTGCAAAAAAAGAATATTTATAACTTTAACAAAATAATATTTTTAATAATTTTTCTTATAATAATAAATATAATAATTACAAATACCGAAAAATATAAAAACCTTAAATAAACGTAGTAAAAAAATAAGGAATAATTTATAATAATATAAGCCGTTAACTTTTAAAACTAAACTTTACCTTTATTTATTATCTTTACCGAGAAAAACTACCTTTTTCGCTAATTTGTCGATAACCTACTTTTACCTAATTAAAAAATTATTATAAGCGAAAACGGTTAAATAATAAATAAATTAAATCTAAAATAAATTAAATATTTCGATAAATATATTAAAACGTATATTAAAAATTCGAAATATCTTTTTATTTTTAAGGGTTACGAAAATTATTATTCGATCGAATTCGACAATTATTATAAAATTAATAATATTATTATATTTTATATACCTGCTTATTTTTCCTATTAGCTTTAACCTTTTAACGTATCTTATTTTTCCGTATTAAAACGTACTTACTTATTATATATCGAAAATCTTATATAACATTACGTTACCTATATTACCAAAAAAAAATTTTATCGCCGGCTTTTACAATACGTTTAAAGCTACCATAACGACCGACAATATCAAATCCGGATTCGCAAAAACGGAACTTATTTTATTCGATCTTAATTACGTTTTTTTTAAATTAAAAATTTTAATTATACCTATACTAACCGTCTCTTTACTTACCTTTACCAATTCCGCTATTTCTCCATTTACGAAAACTTTTAAAAATATTACTAAAACAATTTAATAAGAACGTTATTTGCAAAAGAAAAATCAAAAATTACTAGGGTAGCTCGCCGACAAAAATAGTTAAATCGGTTAATCTTTTAATAAAAAGTAATTTACTACTTTTACATAAAATTACTTTTTTTTTTAAAAAAAAACAGCTACCTTCACAAAACGAACCACCTCCTTAATAAATATCAAAAAACTAAAAACATACGTTGCCAGAAAAAAAAAAACGCTTACTGTAAAAAAAACAAAAACTTTTATAGTTAAAAAGGAAAATAATAATAAGCAATCGCAACTAATAAAAGCTAAAAATAATCGTTATAAAAAAGTTTAAACGAAAAAACGGAAATAAAACATTTGCGGTAAACCCGGACATAATATGTACATTTATAAAGAAATTATAAAAACGTCTAGCGATAAGGAATTTAAGTAATTTAAATTAATTTATTATATTATAATTAATTTATTTAACTTCGTTATTACAAAGTGCTAAAAAACGAACAACTCGCTTATATAAAACGTTAGTATTTAAATTAATATAGAAAAACTTTAACGAAAAATCCGTAATATGTATTCCTTAAAAAAAAATAATTACCGTTTAAATTTTAACATTTTTCTCGAGGTTTTTGAAAATAGAAATTTAGTATTTTATATTTATAATATTTTAAATCTTAACGGGCTAAGGTTTTTTAGTATTTATACTTAAAGGTTTAGTTTGATTTTCGATATTTTTTATTATTATATCGATTTTTATTATTAATTTATTATTTAATAATTCGATAAATTTCGTTCGAATTAATAAGAGTAATATTAAAAACGTTATATCCTTTTTTTTATTAAAGTATTTATAAATTTTGCATATAGGTTTTTAAAGTACGAATATAGATAAAAAATATAGTGTTATTAATATTAATTATAACGTTTACGTTTAAAACGATAAAGCTTATTTAATAAAATTTAAAGCGTTTTATTTCTATAAAATAATTATTAATATTACTATTAAAGTTACTTTTCGGATTATAATATCGAATACTTAAAATAGTAGTTTTAGTAAGTAATATTCCGTTATAAGTTTTATTATTTTTTATAAATTTAATATATTCGTTTTAAGTTATTTTTAACGGATTTAACGTAAAACTATATTACGAAAACTTTATTATTTGTTTTATTAAAAAAAATATCGATTTTTTTAATTATTT
The DNA here is from genome assembly GCA_004155055.1 of Monosporascus sp. CRB-8-3. Lineage (NCBI taxonomy): Eukaryota > Fungi > Ascomycota > Sordariomycetes > Xylariales > Monosporascus > Monosporascus sp. CRB-8-3. The sequence continues at coordinate 114,246 of QJNZ01000055.1, forward strand.
TATTAAATAGGCCGGTATGATAATTATATTTTTTATAATTATATGTCAGCAGTCACAGTGATCAAGTGCAGGAATCTAGCGAATAGCGTATGGTTGTTCTAGAATAGACTGAAAAAAATCTGAGGGCAATCGCCCTTATATACATATTTGGCTACATAAAGGATGGTTCCTGGACAAAGGCTGTCCTAGGGAGCAGTTTACAGCCTAGATGTACCAGCCGCTAGTACCTACAAGCACCAATTGCCGACATTATAATTAAAATACATTTTTACATTATTTAAGTATTTTTTTATTTTATTTTCGTTATTATAGGTTTTATTATTACTAGATAATATAACCGATAATTTAGTTTTTCCTTTTTTAAACGGGGTAAACGGTTTGATAAATAAGTAACCTTTTTTATTTGCTTATTATATTTATAAGTAAAAGTAAAGTTTTGTCGCGTTAATATTATTTTTCGGGTCGTAATAATTTTATAAGTAATATTAAATATAATATTTTAAAAGTTATTTTTAACAATATTTACGAAACTTACAATTTTTTATTTTTTTATTTATTTTCGTCATTAGCTTTATTAAAACTAGGTTTTATACTTTTAAATGTATTTTTCCTTATAAAAACGATTTTGTTTACGAGATATTACGAATATAATAAGTTTTTATTTAAGGTTAATATAATTTCTATTATAAAGTACGATTTTATCGGGGTTTTTAATATCAGGGTTATTATTAATATTTTCAGTAAGGTTATTAAGTTAGTTTTAGGTTAATTATGCGTTTATATCGGATTTATTAATAATCTTTTAATTAAAGGTAAATGTTTTTTATTAGTAAAAACCGGCCCTAAAGTTTCGTTAAATTTATTAAAAAGTTAAATGAAATATTCGTTTATTTTAGCCGTAATATAGTTTTAAATACCGCTTGATCTATTATTTTTAATAAGCGGAATGGTTAATTTAAGTAAATATATAATTTTATTATGTTTTTAATTATTAATATTAATAACGTTTTATTTGCCGTTAGCGTTATTATCGAATTGGTTATTTATAATCGTAATAATTAATAATTTTATAAATATAAGTTTTTTAAATCGGGTATTTTATATGTTTTTATTATTGCGAGTAGATGTAAGGGCTGGAGGGGGGGGATTAATAGCGGTGTCTTTATTTGTTATTATCAGATTTTTACCGGTTTAATTATTTTAAGATAATAGACTCTGTAAATTTTTTATTAGATGTAGTTAGGAATACGTATAGGGTTATAGGGAACTACCGATTAATATGTAATTTCCGCAAAAACGGTAGTAAAGATAAAAGGGAAGAAAGGTAGAAATTTTTTAAAAGGCGGGGTTTTTTATATAAATAGATTTGTTATAGATAGTAATTTATACTTTTATTAATAACGTAAAGTTTTTTAAGTAAAAAGGTATTTAAGTTAAATATTATTTTAAAAATGTTATTTAAATTTAATTAAATGATGTTTTAAGATTAATATAAAGATATATATAATACGTAATTATATTATTAGAAAATAAATAATTATAATAAAGTAATATATAAGATATTATACAAGAATATATAGTAGTTATAAGGAAAATCGAAACGAATATAAGGTAATATACAAAGGAATATATAATAACTATAACGTAAAACACTAGCTCGCGAGCTATACCACTTCGCGAACCGCTTTTTGGCATTTCGTAACAACTAATATAAATAACTTACCCATAATAAATCCAATTAAGTTAAATCGATCGTATTTTTTTTAATTGATCGTATTTACAGCTTTTTACTAAATATACGTATTATATATAGCTTGTTATGGATGTTATCTTATAATTCCTTCCTGTTAACCTATATATAACCGATTATCCCCCGACGTACCTAGGTTAAGATTACTCTTATTTCGAATGTATTATAACTAATCGACAAAAAACCGATTACCGATCGAATCTTTAACACGTATATACGAGGGTTTTTTGCTTGGCTTTATATATATAGAAAATACGTCGTATTAAAAGGTTATAAAACTTTATTATTAAACGCGTTATAAAGCTGCGGGGTAAAGTTATAATATTCGTTAAGGTACGTCGTAAGGTATATTATAAGATTTATCGCGGGATTTATCGGAGCAGCAATTCGACTTACGTATATAAAATTATTAAAACATAAATTTTAATTAAAAAAATCATTTATTATATACGGTAAACAAGTTTTTAACCGTTAAAAAAGGTAATAATAAAAATACGTTCTTAATAGCTGTTAATAATAGCCGTCGGATATAAATTAAAAAGAAAAAATAATAATATAACGTTTATAACAAACCTTAATATAATACGTATATTTATCTAAAAGCTATAAATATAGTTAACGAAAAGGAACACCGTCGATTAAATTAATTAGATTTGTGATAGTTAAGTTATTTAGATTAATTATTACAAAGTGCTAAAAAGCGGCTCGCGAGGTAGTGTGGCTCGCGAGCTAGTATTTTACGTTATATTCTTATTTTTTATTATATTGTTTTTCTTTTTATTTAAAAAAAATATTACGGTACATTTATTATTTATTATTTTCATATTATTAAAGCGAATTAAAATTTTTTTCCCGATATTTTACTAATTAGTCAATCGGGTATATAGATTTATATTTAGTAACCGTTTTATTTATAATAACGAAAAGGCTTTATTTAAAAGGTTATTTTTATTTTTTTATTATATAACCTGTTTATTTAATGCGATATTTAACGGATAGGTTTCTTCTATATTAACGGATTCGGGGGCTTATATTACCTTTGATTTCCTCTTTTTATTCGTTATTTTTAACAGTTACGGGGTTAAATATAAGTATTTCTTTTTCGAATAGGTTTTTATTTTGTTTTACTTTATATAATTATATTACCGAGATAATAAAGTATATTTTCGAATTATTAGAGAAATTTAATTCGTAATTTATTTTTTTATTTGTTTAAAAAGTTTTAACGGTTGTATATAAGTAGAGGATTATTTTTATTTAGATTAATTTAATAAATCATATTTTTAATATAATTAAAGGTAAATTATTTTATCTGTTTTAAATTTTATCCCGGTATATTAATTGTCGTACTTTTCCTTAGCGAATATATTGGCGATATCGGCTAATAAGATAATTTTCCTGTCATAAATATTTTTTGTGATATTTATTATACCGGTCGAAATTATTATCTTTTTTTTTTTCGTTTAGTATATTTACGATAAATTTAAGTTAGAAATTAAGTATTAATTCCTTCGGTAACTGTTTTACGGTAACTATTAAGGAGTTATTTAAGTGATATTATAAAGCGGGTTTTATATTTATTTATAAATCGTTAAAGTTAGTAATTATATAAAAACGCATAGTAATTTTTACGGTTTAATTGTTTTATTTTAATAATTTATCAATTTGCGGATAATATATTATAGAAAAAAGCCGTTTAATTTTTAAAACGTTTAAAATTTCCCTTTATATATCGGAAATAAACTATAAGTTTTTATTATTAAGATTTTTAGTAAAAGGTTTTTAATAATAAAGTTATAATATTTTTAATATTATATAAGGTCGTTAGATTTAAACCGTATTATCTAGGCTAAGCTAAAGATACGAAATAATTATATTAATAATTAATACGATAAATACTTTACCTAATATTTTCGAATACGGTAATTATTAATAGTTTTTACGGTAATAATAAATTATACGCCTCGGTTACAAAAAGCCTTATTCCGAAACCGATTACGTAATACCGACAAGCTTTAACCTTAATAAACCTTATACTCTCTGGCTGGTTCGGCAATGGGAATTTCCTGGAATGTAATAACTTAGAAAATGTTAAGCTTTTTACGGTAAACCTTAAGTTCGTATAAAATGGCTACTTTTCAACCCTTTACTAATCCTATAACAGCTACCTTTAACCTCGATCGATCTTATAACTTCTTAAATCCCTATCAATCAAAACAGCTGAAATATACCGGGCAATTCCTACTATAAAATACCGGTATTTCGTAACTGTAAAATCTTAACGAAAAACGTTTTTCTTAAAGTCCTTAAATTTAATAAAACTTTAAGTCGAACTAAAAATATTAACATCTCCGTCGATCCAATTAACCTTTTTTAAAAAGATCCGATTCTGCTTTTAATTCTCGAATACGATTTAATTTATATAAACAAAAACAATTAAAAATTAAATAACCTTATAGTAAAAAATATCGACCGTATAAAGAAACTGCTAAAAAAGCTGGATATAAATAGTAAAGGGTTTAAAAACTTTAAAATTTAACTTTTGGCTCGATATAAAGAAAACTGCGACCGATAATTTATCCGGCTATTCCGGATTACGAAAACCGTCTAGAATTCGGTTAAAAATAATCGTTAATAGGGGCTTATATAACAGGGCAATTTGTAAAAAGGTTAGGGCTTAGTAAAGCTTAGTAACCGATAGCATAATCCATCCATATATTTAATTTAGTTCTACGGTTACGTCTTTTCTAGGGAGAATTTTTAATATTATTATTACTTAATCTTTTATTAAATGTTATATTTTACCCCGTATTAATAACTTTTTTATTAGTTTTATTGGAAATAATATATAGGTTGTTTAAGATATTATATTCTAATAATGTTTAAAAAAGCTTTAAACGTTATTTCCGCTACATTCGTAATAAAGTGAATAATTATCGTATAATATAATAACTGGACCGCCGGTAAGGGTAATAGTTCCCTTAAAGATTTTTTCGATCGATTTAGTTTTGCCGATAAATTACGTAAAAATTAAGATATTTTGAAATATTAAAATATCTATTTATAAAATAAATATTACGTAAACCTTTGATTATACCCTTTTTACTGAAATAATATTTTTTGTTATATGCGATTTTTAAAATATTGGTAATATAAGTATAAGAGATATATAGCCTTTTATATAGGTTAAATTTAATATAATAAAAAAAGTTATTTTATAACTTAAATAACCGATGTTATTATTTTTAACGTTTATTTATTTTTATTTTTTAAAATAATTTATATACGTATTTATATTAATTATTCGCAAGGTATGTTTTACTAATACGAGTTTTACACTAGTTATTTAATATAAAGATAGCGTGAAAAATAATATCTTTTTTCCCTTACATAATATTAAATATTAATATTATTTTGAATATTATTTAATTCGTTAAATTTAGTTTATTTAATTACGTTTTAATTTTATAATATTATAAATAAAATTAGGTATTTAATATTACGTTAAGTTTTTCCGAAATACGATATATTTTAAATTAAAATTATACTAAGTAACTAGTAATATTAATTAATTTAAAGTTAATTTTATTAAGGTTTATATTAATTAGGGATATATAAATAACGATTTATTTTAAATAAAGGCGTAATCGGTAAAAACCGTAACCGGGAATTAGTTAGATTAACTAAGTTTTTGTAGTTTTTTATATTTTTATATAAAGGTAGCAACTTTTCTTTCGGTAGATTTGTATTTTTTTTATAGCGTTAAAAATTAGTTTTATGAGAAAAAGAATAGGCCTAACCTTAGTTTTAAGTATATCCTTATCGGGAATAACTTATTTATTTTATTCGTTAGCTAATTAGAAAACTATATTGTCGTAAGCCTTTTTATAGACGTTTATCTTAAAAAAAGAGGTTTATTATTTTTAAATAACAATACGTAACGTAATTAATATATAAAGAATTTTTATAAAAAATTCTATTTTTTCTATCTGTAAATACGAATTGAACTTTAAATGTATATATTTGTTTTGTTTGTTTTAATATTTTAATAAATCCTATTTTTACTTTTTTAAAATATATTAATAGCGTAGTTTTTCGATATTTAAAGGGCGCCGCCTTGAGGTTAAATTAGGCGATTCTTTTACGTAATTAAGTCGCTATGTTTAAATAGGGTTTTAAAAAGTTAAACGTATTAAGGAATACGAGTTTTTAAAACTATTAATATAGTTATTCGGAATAAAAATTCAGTTTTCGTTAACGTTATAACTACGTGAGTATATTAACGAAAAGCTAATATAAAGATTTTTAAGGTTAATATAAACCCGTAGTTTGTTAAATATATATAATATCACTTATAGGTATTTTATATATTTTTCAATATTATAATTAAAAATAATAATATTGTTCATATATACGCATACGAGGTTTTTATACGTAAAAAATAATTTATTTATAAATAGTTAGACGAAAATAAAGGCGTTACGAAATTTTATTATAGTAACGTTAAATCTTTTCATTTTAAAGATTAATAACGAATATACGGTTACAGTATTCCGTACGTATTAGCAGTTAAAAAAAAGTTAAACGCGTTAAACTAGTTAAATTATATTTTATTAGTTATATCGTTTATAATATTTTTTTAATCGGGTAATAGATATACGTTATTAATAATTATTTTATTCAGGGGTTTAAAATTAGTTATTACGTAATTCTTTTTATAATTACCTTTTAGTTTTTTTATATAACGAAAACCGGAATTATTATTGAGATAAATTCGTTTTAATTTTTTTAGCTTATAGTATATTATATTTCTTATTAATAATATAGCGACTTTTAACCTTTAATGGGTATATTTTAACCGGCTTACCCTGGTTTTATTAGTTGTTAACGAAATCGATATATATCTTATACTTTTAAGTATTAGCATAATATCTTTATTTCGGAAAATACTATAATTATTAATTAATTAACGTAATTTATCTTTAATAATAAAATCGCTATTTATTACCCTGATTCTATTTTTAAATATACTAAACAGTACGTCCGTTAATTCGTAATACCGTATAAAAAGGTATAAAAATTAATAATCGGTTAATCGATTTTTTTCGTATTTTTAACGTTTTCCGTAACGGGGGTATAAGTTTTTTCGATTATATTAATTTATTTATTTTTTAAATTAATTTAGACATTTAGTATTAATCGATATTATATTTATTAGTTTAATAAGCTTTTTTATCATCGGCCTAATTATATATAATATTAATTCTTTCGTTTTTTAATTATAAAAAGTTACCTTATCGTATTATAAAAAATAACTTTTTTCGGGTTAAATTTATTAATTATAAGGTTAAAGGTATGCGGATAATTTGGCGTAATTTATAAAAGTTAAGTTATATAATTTTTTTATCCGTTAATTTTAATAACTTATCGTGATTTACGTTAATAAATATAATTATTATAGTAGTAATTATTTTAATATAGATTACCATAACCTGTTGCCGGATTAGTTTTAAATCTATCGTTTCAATTAATTTTCCCGTTAAATCTATATTGAGAACCAATCGGAAAATATAAATTTCATTAAAGACATTAATTTTTAATAATATATTTAATCCGAGGCCGTGAATTACGTTAATCTTAACGATAAAATAGTTATTAATTTATATACTCTTAACTTAGCTCTATATATAGAAGTTAAATTTAATTTAAGTATCGATAAAGGTTTTAAAATTAATTTTTTTAGCGTAAATAAGGTTAATTTTAAAAACCTGTAGTATTTAACTTAAGAAATTACTTATTTTTCATGTATTAAAATTTTTTTTTTCTTATTTATATAAACATTACCAGGTTATACTTTTACCTTAATCTTAATATCGATTTTTAAGCATAACCTTTTTTATTATACATAACTTTTAAAACCGGGTTTAAATCTTATTTAATTATTTGTTTATTATTTAAAACGAGATATATAAGGTTGTTAGGTTTAAGCCGTATTATCCAAGCTGAGCTAAAAATACCAAGTAATTATATTAATAATTAATACGATAAATACTTTATTTTATATTTTCTAATACTATAATTATTTATAGTTTTTACGGTAATAATAAATTATACGATTCGGTTACGAAAAGTTTTTTTCCGCAGCCGATTTTTTAGTTTTCGTAAATACGTAATTTCTCTATTAATATCGCCTAGGAAGCTTATTTGCGTAATGTCGATAAGTTTCGATTTTAATAAACCCCATAATTTTTAGTTAGTTCGACAAGGGAAATTTTTTAGAATATAAATAATAACTTAAAAGATAATAAGTTTATAATAGTAAATTTCAAGTCCGTATAAGATAGCTACTTTATAATATTTTATCAGTTTTATAATTTCAACTTTAATTAATTTACGATTTTTCGAATTTTTATAAATTAAAATAGTTGAAATATACCGGGTAGCTTTTATTATAAAATACCTGTAATTCGTAATTATAAAGCTTTTACGGAATATTTTTTTTTTAAAGTTTTTATTTTTAATAAAATTTCCGAACGAATTAAAGATACTAATATTTCCGTCGATTTAACTGATTTTTCTTAAAAAGATTAGATTTTGTTTTTAATTTTCGGATATAATATAATATATATAAATAAAAGTAATTAAAAATTAAATAATTTTATATTAGAAAATATCCACCGTATAAAGGAATTGTTAGGAAAGCTGGATATAAACAGTAAAACGTTTGAAAATTTCGAAGTTTCATTTTTAATTTAATGTAAAGAGAATTATAAGCGATAGTTTATCCGGTTGTTCCGGATTGCGAAAATTATCCAGAATTCGGTTAAGAATGGTCGTCGATAGGGGCATAATAGGGCCGTCTGAGAGAAGGTTAGAGTTTAGTAAAAACTAGCAATCGATAATATAATTTATTAATTTATTTAATTTAGTTTTACGGTTATGTCTTTTATAAGAAGATTAAAATGAGATATATAACGCTGTTAATATTAATAATGTTCGCAAATAAACTTGAAAAATATTAACCGTGCTATATAATATATTATATCGTTAATATAAATAATTCTGTTTTTTTAATATTATTTACGCAAGGTAAAGTGCTATTGAGGTATCTAGCTATATATATACATACAGGGAGCTGATTTATTTACTAAGTACATGCACAAACTGGTTTTACAAACGCAACCGGGGAGCACCCCTTTAAAAACCGTCCCTTTTTGGCCAAGGGCCGGAAAAACGCAATGCGGGTTATGTGACACGGCAACTGACGATAGATACACCCGATTAATTAATTGGTTCCTAGCGCCCCTAATCGTAACTAGTTCTAAACCCCAGCTGTCAGCTAGCAGGGGGTGCTAAACGCACCTTATATACGGAAAGGCTCCCTTTAATCGGAAAATATATGTTCCGTTACTAAGCTATATAAAAGCTGTACGCATACGAGAAACATACGCAAATTAACCTAATACAACAATATAACTAATATCCCTTATATCTAATAATTAAAAGTTTTATTCGTTTAATTTGCGTTATTATTAATTAATTAACTGTTATTAAAACGATATAAGCTATATATTAATAATAACTATTAATATATTTTATTAATTGTAATAATAACGGTATCGTTAACGTTCTTCGTTATCTATAACGGACCTAAAAACTAGAACCGCTTTAAAAGCAAATTCCAGGTTAAAACGTACGTTTTCGATATATAGGATTATATCGATCTTAATTATTTACTTCTATAACTTATTAAACCAATAAAACCTAATATAACCTTATATCCAAAACTATAAATCTATTATACAATACGAATTAATACCTTAAATAGCTTTTTAATTATATTTACATTTTTCGGAAAAACTTACGAAAAAATCGATTATATTAATTACCTAACGAATACCTTTAAAATAACGACCGAAAACAAATAAGCCTATAATTAAGACTTTACGGCATATATTTACAAAAATCGTAAATATAATATTTTCCGAAAAAATAACAACAACCTTACAAAATAAATCCTGGAATTAATATTTCCAGTAATTAAAGAAATAAACCTTTTTTTAGGAAAAAACTTACGGGAATAATACGCCAAATTAACTAAATCCGGTAAAGTATATAATAGTAAACTCTTAATTAATATTTAACGAAAATACCGCAAAAAATTAAAGTAAACCTTAAAGTTAACGAAAAAGCTAAACGAATAAATCGTAAAATAACAAAAGATTATAACCTAGGAATAACGATATAAGGTCCTAAAGATAAAAACGACGATCGTATAAGTTAACGACTTATATACAGTACTGGCACCTATTATAAGGATTTAAACGATTACGTTTTAAATAGTAAAAAAAACCGAGATTAATAACGGCACGATTAATTATTAGAAAATAACGGTTAATTTTTTAAATTATTGGACTATAACCTATTTATAACCTATATCGAAAAATATCAAAGTAACGTTTTTAACCTTTTACGGGATATCCGTAAATTATTTTAATTAAAATAATTCTAATTAAAAAAACTAAAAATAATCTTTAACCGTAAAAAAAATCCTAGGGCGTAAGTTAAAACGAGGAAATCGTGAAAATTTTTATTCGGACCAAAACGGTAATAAACGAAAGCGCCAAAAGTTGGATATATAAGGAACCTATTATAAAGCGTATTTAAGCTTTTTTTACAGGCTTTCTTAATACTATTACGCATTTTCTAATAAAGCCCCGGCAAATTTCCGCTTTAATAACAAGATAGTAACATACGTTTAAAGCCGGGTATTTTTTACTTAGTTTTTAAAGGAAAAAATTAACCACCTATCGAAAGGTATAAAAAAAATAATTACCCAGAAAACAAATTAATGTTTAAAAGGAGTAAAATGGGTTTTAACATATTTTTTAATTTTTAATTAATGCAATACGATAAATATTACGCCTTATCCCTTAAAAAATTTATCTATTTTAAACTTAAGGTTTACGATATATATTTTTAACTTTATTAATAGGTTTTTAAATTTTAAACAAACCGTATAAAGTAATAAGGTATACGCAAATAATAGCTTCGTTCCGATTAAAAGGTACGGAAAAGTTAACGTAATATTTCAAAGCTTTAACGGTATAAAAACGTTACGTTTATACGACGTAACTTATTACGAAAACTTTGTATATAACTTAATATCTTTTTAGCAGTTCCGGAAAAAAAGGTATTAATAAAATAACCGAAAAATTAATAATTTTATCCGAAATAAATATAATTAGGTAATTATTACGTTAATAAATAAATTTAATTAATTCGTTATCAAAAATATTAACGTAATAATTACTTATATAATTTTTGTAACTTATAAATATAACGTTAACTTATATATAACGAAACTATTACGGACCGGTAACGGTATTATATAGCATTTAAAACTAAGATATTTTAGGCCCGAAATAATTATTTAGTTATAGTTTTATATAAAAAAAATACGTTTAAAAGGTTTTATAATAATCGAATATTAAATATATAATAAGGCGAAGGCCAGGAAATAAATATACCGCGAACTAAGAAAAGCAACTTCCCGATTAGAATAAAAAATCGCTATTAACTTTACAAACTTCGAAAAAAACCTTAAAGGATATAAATACGTTATGTTTATAACTGATAAATATTTAAGCTTTATCAGGGATATTTATTTTAAAAACCGAAAGTAAAATATATTGATTATAACGTTTAAATATCTTTTAAAAGTTTTAAAAAACCAGGATAAGGTTTTTCTATAAATAATCGAATGCAATAACGAGATTTTAAAAATTTATTAATTTCGAAATATGTTATAATCGTTTTTTTTAAATATTAGACTTAAGCTTTTAATACCGTATACCTAGGCCCAAAATAAAAGTACAAAACGTTTAAAAGGTATAATTAAGAAAAAAGCAATTATGATACGAAATAGCGTTAAATTACCTTCGTTTTTAATCGTATATATCTTTAAAATAGTAATATATTTGTATAACTGTATTCCTAAATATATATTTTTTTGGTAAAGTTTATATAAAGTTTATTATATTTACTTGGCGTATAAAAACGGTATTATAATACTTAATCGGAAACCTTAACAAACTTATTTACGAACATATAGTTATATAGTTTATATTATAATAACGACAGCTATAAAAAAAAATAAAAATTTTAAAAACTAAATCCTAAAATATAAATTAACTTTTTAATTGGTTACCGATTTACGAATATTTACGAAATATAAAATCCGTTAATTAATAAGGTTGTTATTATTCGAAACGTATAATTTAATGAAAAAGCCATTTTTTCAAGTAATATTAAAAACTTAAAAAACAACTTTTTATACGTAATAAAAAAAAAATTACAAAAATTATTCCGACAAGTAAATATACTTAATTAAAATGATAACTATTTAATTTATATATAAAAAAAAAATAAAAACCTAAGCGGAATAATTTAATTACCGGCTAAACAAAAGGAATAATTTTAAAAAAGTACTAACGTAAAAAACGTACGGGATAAGAAAAAACAAACTTATTCGTAAAGGATTAATTACCCCTATATAACCGTTATATTCGAATTATTTCCGTCTTTTAAACCATTACCGTTATTAACATTTACTTTAATAATTACTATAATTATTATGCCGACGGAAAAAATAAAAGTAACTTTAAGTTCCTTTTATATTGTTTAACCCAAAATAACGGTAAAAAACGAAAATACCTTATAGGTAATAAACGTAAACCTTCCGTATATTCCGTATTAAAAATATATTATCCGAAACGAATACAAAGTGTAAAAAGTTATATTTAATACAAAACGTTTAACCCCTTTTATAAGTACGTACAATAACTGGCCGGTAAATGGCGGAAATTTAAAAAAATTAATTATTTAAAATACGCGTTACCTTAATCGGAAAAGTAATAATACCTTAATATATAAAAAGGTATTAAGGTTACAAAACTGGGTATATAAATATAATTTACCGTTACCGCCGTAAGGTTATAAAAAGTTAAATATATATCCGTTAAAAAAAATATTTCGTAAAACCGAAAAAACTTATTTGTAAAGTTATAAAAAGATACGATTTTGGGAAATAATTAATTAATTTTTTACTAAAGGGAAATAAATTTTAAAATATATATAGATATACGTTTATAAGTTTAATAAATATAACTGGTTGCAAAAATATAAAATACGTCTCGTTGTACGAAGTAATTAATAACTAAAAAACGTATATAATAATATATACGTATTTATTTTAGTTAAAAAATCGTTTAAAGCTTTAATCGTTATAACGGCTAAGTTTAATTTAAAGTTTAAATAATATAACGTTATTAACGCCTTCGTTAACGTTAATTTATTTTACGAAATATATATAAAAACGCCCTTAAGGTATTTTTAATGTAAAAAAACTTTCCTGATTAAGAAAGCTTTATATGGTTTACGGGAGTTACCGTTATTATAGTAGAAAGATTTTACCGGAACGTTTAAAAAATTAAAACTTAACCCTGTTTTTTATAAACCTTATTATTTTATTCGTTAAGGGGTACTTATTTTTTTTTTTTTGTAAACGATATCGTTACTATATATCGTAAGAAAAACTAAGACCTCGTCGATTAATTAATTTAACAAATACGGAAACGGTATACTTTTACAGGGGGTAAAAACTTATAGTAATTTCTCGGTATCGAAATAATTAAAGATGAACTTAATAGAAAAATTTGGTTATTTTAATTTAACTTTATAAATAAACTGGTTAATTTAATCCTTAAAAAAAACTTAAATAACTTTTTAAAAATACCTATAATTAACGTTAAGCTATTGTTAAATTTTAATTTGGCTTATTTAAGTTTTGTTAATAAATATTAAAAAAAAATCGGTTTTATCTTTTACGTAGCGATTAATACATAACCCGATATATCTTTTGTTATATTTCGATTTGCCCGTTTTAACTTAAACCTTAACGATATATATTATAAAACTGCTAATTAAGTTATCTTATATTTAATCGGGATTAAAACGTTAACGTTATAATTCGGAGGCGAAAATTCGTTAAATACCTGGAACGACGCCTTTTTTACGGATAATACGGTTAATCGAAAAAGTTTTTAAGCTTACGTTATAAAGTTATTTGGAAAAATAATAAAATAGCGGGCGAATAAATAAGATACAGTAATTACTTTTATAACAAAAACGGAATTATTATTTTTTACGTAAGTTATAAAAAAAGTTTTATTTAGTTTTTAATTAATTAAAAAGCCGGGAGTTACTTTAAATATTAAACCGTTAAATATATAATGCGATAATTAATAGATTATACGGCTTATTAACGCCGACATCGCCCTGTTATAAACAAAATTACGGTACGTAAATATATATAATTACTAGTTACGAAAAGTCGCAAAAAAAAATTTAATTAAAGTAAATTATACGTTTATAAGTAATATGTTAATTAATAAACTAATTAAAGCCTTATTACGCGAACCGTTTAGGTATTTTAAAAAGCAGTTAAAATTAGTAAATATTACGGAAACCTTTAAATAACGGAGGAATATCTTATAAGTAATTTTAAAGGAAAAATTAGTTAATTAGAAGGATTTAATTACCGGAAAAAAAATCGAATAGAAAGTAATAGCTATAAAAAGTAATAATATGTAACGATTAACGTTATAAATGTTTTAAGGCGTTAAGGGGGTATATCAGCTAGCAGGGGGTGCTAAATATATCCAATATACGGAAAGGCTCCTTTTAATCGGAAAATATATGTTCCGTTGCTAGGTTATATAAAAGTTGTACGCGTACGAGAAATATACGCAAGTTAGCCTAATACAATAACATAACTGATATCCCCTATATCTAACACCAGCCACCCCTTAATTGTCGCCGATACGGTGGCGGAACCGAAGCCCCAATTGGTTTAGCTCCTTCTAGGCTGGCGTTACCTAGAGGAACGGTGGCCCAAGCTGGATTTGAACCAGCTGTCTCTTAAGATTAACCGAAACAGGGTGCCTAAACCTGTTGCAATTGAAAGAGACACCCAGGCTCGCGACCACTAAGCTAGTAGGCCTTTAATATTATTTACAACTGGCATTTTAATAACCTTTTCGAAATAAATAAATTACGTATTATTTATTATATCGTTTTTAACGTATAGCTAATTATTATCGTAATTAAGTTTTAATTTAATTTCGATTTTTAAAATAAATATATTTATCCTTTTATAAAGCGGTTTAGTAATTTTTGATATTTTTCTCGTACTTTTATATAAACTTCTCGTTAATAAAAACGTAAATCTCGTCCTAGTATCGTAACTTTTAGCTAAATTTACGGTAACGTCCGAAATGGCGTTAGAAATTTTTAATTTAAGTATTTCGGGAATTTTTCCCGTTTAACTTGTTAAAAAGGACGTACTTTCTTACGTTGTTATTTTTATTTTTAATAACCCCTTAAATACTCCTAGGGATTCGAATTAAAGAACCGGAATCCCGGTAATTCTTTATTACGTTAAAAAAATCTCAACGTTAAAACTGCGGTTTATAGTAGTTATTATTAATTTAATAAATTATATTATTTTAATCGTTTTAATTTTCGTAAAGTTTATTTTATAACGTAACGCTCGGTTTAAGTATATCATTTAAATCGGATTTTTTAATTTTTACTTTATTATTTACTTTATTTAAATATTAAGTTATATTATCACTTTTTCAAAGTCGTACGTATAATATTTAAAATATTAAATAAAAATTTTAATATAAACCCATAAATAATTAAAAATAATCTGTTAGATATTTAAACCAATTATTAGCTCTTTAAGCTACGAACCCCTTTTAAGTTATATTAACCACTGTTATTAAACGATCTCGTATTAGGATTTATATAAAATCCTGTTCTAACCTAGTCTTCTTAATTATAAAAGGCTATATTTTTATAATCACTCCCCTTTTTAAAGGCTTTAATCTTTAAAACCACCGCATTACCTTCCCGTACGACCGGATTTCTATATAGAATCTTTTTATCTAATAGTAAATACCCGTAGTTTATTAAATCTAACAGTAACGTTTTTAGCTAAGCTCTATTTAACTAAAGCCAAAACGAAAAGCCCCATCGCAATTTCCTTACAAATTAAGGCAGTATAATACGTATAAAAACAAAAAATTTAAAACGTAACTTTTATAACCTCCGACCGTTTTATTTTTAATCTTATCGCCTTACTTTTTAATAATACAACTTTCTTATATACGTTATTTTACGTAACTTTAAATTTATTTATTCGACTTTGCTTAACCATTTATTCAGCTTTTTAACCTTTTAAATATTTTAATACATATATATTTTTAATACGACTTAACATATAACCAATGTAATTAATTTTATAACACCTACGTAATATGTAATTAATTTATGTTAAAAAATATACCCCTCGACAGAATTAAACCATTACCCCGTCGGACGTTAAATAAATCGCTAATATAATTATTAGCTCTCTAAGCTACGAACCTCTTTTAGGTCGTATCAGCGACTATTATTAAACAATCTCGTATCAGGATTTATATAAGTCCTGTCCTAACCTAGTCTTCTTAGCGATAAGGGGCTATATTCTTATATAATCGAATTATCTTATAATTTGTTATATTTAAATAAATTTATTACGTAAACTTTAATAAATTTCCCTTATATAATATTTTCGAAAATCTACCTGTTTCGAATTAAGTATTTTTAGGCTTTTTTTAACTTAATCCCGAATTATTTTAATATAGCTTTTAAAAAAGTTATTAAGCTTAACCGTATGTCGCGTTTATTTTTCTTAGAAAACTATTATTCCTACGAAGTTATAGTATCGTTGTAAATTAAAGTCTAAACGTTTTTTAAAAATACCCGATTTTCGATTAATTATATTAACTTTTTTTTTCGTTTAGCTTAAGAATATACGTTACGATAATATACGTGCTTTTAATTATAAAAAATAATTAATCCGTTTTATTTAATTTTTTTAATATTAAGTTAAAATAATTTAACGTTAATTACGTAAATTTTAAAGGATTCCGTAACGTTATTTTTAACGATTTAATTATACGTAACATCCGTTACGTTTTAATTAATGCGGAATTCTTTTACCTTTTTAAGAAAAATATGTAAAAGTATAAATTATACCGTTATTTTTATTTATCGGATTAAATAAATCGGATTAATAATTTCAATTTATGCCTTAGATTAATAACTTTTAGTTTTATAATAAACAAGTAAATATATACTTTTATTTAAAGGTTAACTTAATCGGGGTATCGTTTAATATTTAAAATTCCAGAAGTTTTAATTTAATTATAAACGTAGGTATTTATTTTAATAAATTTTCCAGGAGGTTTAGCTCTTCCGGTATTTTTTCGCATAAAAGAAACTTATTAAGGTTTGCTAATTTTTTTGTAATTTAAATAATATAATTATAGGCGATTTTAAATTATTAATAGGAAAATTTATAAGGTTATTTTTAATAATAACTATACTGTAAAGATTGTTACATATTACGTTTAAGTAAATTATTTTTTTTAAATTATAAAATATTTAATATTTTCCGTTAAATAATAGAGTTATCGGAATATTTAACGATATAATCGTAAACTTATGATATATATTTAATATTTTTTATAGATATAATTACGGGTATTAAGTTTATCGTTACGGATAACTTATATCCCGTATTTCTTATTGTACTACATTTCTAAATATACGGAAAAGAATAAAATAATAAGGAAAATTAGTTTTAATTAAGGTAATAAATATTATTTATTAAGGATTACGTAGGAATTATAATAATTATCGTAAAAATAGTAAGAAATATTAATATATAATTTAAGTTTCGTTATATATTACGAATAGCTATATATTAAATACGTATAATTATATAATAATATAAATCTAAATAAGCGTGTATTATTAGAATTATAAGAAAGTTATTATCCTATATATTCGAGAACTAGGTTATCTAAATCTAAATTATAAAATCCCTAATAGTTATTTATTAAGGCCGAAAAGCAAATAGTTATTTATATATAAAACGGTAAGGTTTATTATTTTAAAATCGTAATATATTACGTTACTCGTAATTAATAGACGTAAACCTTATTTCGTAAATATTTTTCTTAATATTCTTTTTATAAAACAGCTCCTACTGTTTTAAACTATATAATAAGTTTATTAAGTTAATAATCCTTTTTAAAAAAACGTATTTATTTTCTTATGTTTTTAGATTTATATTAAAATATTTGTTTAATATCGGAAATTATTTTATATAAAAATTTTCCGTTAATTTACTATTTAAATACGTAATAAAAAATATATCTAGAATATATATTACCTTAAAAAGGCGGTTAACGTTATTAAAATCCTTTAATATATTATCTTTACGGTATTAATTATGGTTTTATTCTAATTAATTTTTCTTTATTATATAAATTCGTTTACGTAAATACGTATTTTATATTTATTTAACTTTTTTATAAACGTATATATTTTTTAACATTTATTTAACAGTTATAAAATGCCTTTAAATAATTTTATTAAAAAATGTAAATTTAAAAATTTCGCGTAAAAAATTCTTTTTAATCTTTATGCAAGGTAAAGTGCTATTGAGATATCTAGCTATGTACATACAAGCTAATCCGTTTACTACATACATGTATACAGGTGGTTCTGTACATGCGCGACCGGAGAGCACCTCCGAAAAAACCGTACCCCTTGGTGGGCCGGATGAAAAAAAGTAATGCGGGTTATGTGATACGGCAACTGACGATAAGATACACGATTGATTAATTGGTTCCCAAAGCCCCCAATCGCGGCTGGTTTGTTCCCAGCCACCCAGTTGTCGCCGACACGGTGGCGGGGCCGAAGCCCTAACTGGTCTAGCTCCTCTAGGCTGGCGCCACCTAAAGGAACGGGGGCCCAAGCTGGATTTAAACCAGCCGCCTCTTACGATCAATCGTAACAGGGTTTTTAATCTTTATAAAAATAACTTTAAACTATATTTCTTATTTTAAGGTTTTTATAATTTTCTTTATAAATTAGCCGTTATTTATAATAATAAATAACTTATAAATATTAATATTTAATATATTAATTATTTATTCGTACTTATAAACGTTTCGAATAACTTAATCGATATTTATAAAGTTTTTAAAATAGTTTTTATTATTACTTAATATTAAAAAGTTAAAGTAAAAGGGATATATATTAGGTCTTTTTTTTACTCTTTTAAAATAAAATTAACTTTAATTTCTATAGTAATATTAAGGTTTTATTTAAGGCTCTTAAAGTATATAACCTACTTATAAATTTTTTCGGATATCTCTTTTTACGTTTAATTTATTTAATGTTTTAATTCGTATTCTCTTTTAAAATAACGTTATTATCTTTAATTTTTTATTCTTGCGCCCTACTTTTAACGGTATTTTAAATGCTTTTATATACATTATAAAAACAATCGAATAACGTAAAATACCAGCTCGTAAGCTATACCACCTCGCAAGCCGCTTTTTAGCACTTCGTAAGAATTAATTTATACAACTTAATTACAATAAATCTAATTAATTTAAATCGATCGTATTCTTATTCGTTAATCGTATTTATAGCTTTTTATTAAGTATACGTATTATATAAGGTTTATTACGAACGTTATATTATGATTCTTTTTTGTTAACTTTTATATAACCAACTATCCCCTAACGTACCTAGGCTGATATTACTTCTAGTTCGAATATATTATAATCGACCGATGAAAAATCGATTATTAATTAAATTTCTAACCTATATATGCAAACGTTTTTTGCCTAGCTTTATATATATAAAAAAAACGTCCTATTAAAACGTTATAAGGCGTTATTATTAAACGCGTTATAAAGCTGCGGGGTAAGGTTATAATATTCGTTAAAGTACGTCGTAAGGCGTATCGTAAGATTTATCGCGGAATTTATTAAAATAATAATATAACTTACGTATATAAAATTAATAAAACAAAGAATTTTAATTAAAAAGAATATTTACTATATACGATAAATAAGTTTTTTAACCGTTAAAAAAGGTAATAATAAAAACGCGTTATTAATAGCTATTAATAATAATTATCGTATACGAAGTAAAAAAACGGAATGGTAATATAACGTTCGTAATAAACTTTAATATAATACGTATATTTATTTAAAAGCTATAAATATAGTTAGAGAAAAGGAATACTATCGATTAAATTAATTAAATCTGTTATAGTTA
The DNA here is from genome assembly GCA_004155055.1 of Monosporascus sp. CRB-8-3. NCBI lineage: Eukaryota > Fungi > Ascomycota > Sordariomycetes > Xylariales > Monosporascus > Monosporascus sp. CRB-8-3. The sequence goes on from QJNZ01000055.1 coordinate 134,248, forward strand.
AGTTATTTAGATTAGTTATTACGAAATGCTAAAAAGCGGCTTACAAAGTAGAATGGCTTACGAGGTGCTATTTTAGGTTAATATTTTTAAAATTAAAAAATATATATAAGCTTTTTAAATTTTTATAAATAATAATCTACGATAGTATAAATAACTTATTACCCTTTATTAATTATATTTTATAATTATATATTTTCTCCCTAAAAGAGACGTAATAGTAAAACTAAAGTAAATAAATAGATAAATTGTGCTATCGGTTGCCAAGCTTTACTAAGCCTTAACTTTCTTACAACCCTTATCGACGACTATTTTTAACCGAATTCTGGACGGTTTTCGCAATCCGGAACAGCCGGATAAACTATCACTTATAGTTTTCTAACTTATATCGAACTAAAAATTAAACTTCGAAATTTTTAAATTTTTTACGGCCCATATCTAGCTATTTTAATAATTCCTTTATACGGTCGATATTTTCTATTATAAGGTCGTTTAACTTTTAATTATTTTTACTTATATAAAATAAATCGTATCCGAAAATTAAAAGCAAAATTCGATTTTTTTGAGAAAAATCGACTAAATTAACGAAGGTATCGATATTTTTAGTTCGTCCTAAAGGTTTATTAAGCTTAAAAACCTTAAGAAAAACGTTTTCCGTAAAGATTTTATAATTACGGAATACCGGTATATTATAAAATTAATCGAGATTAAAGTTGTAAGATTATTAAAAGGTTACAAAGCAGCCATCTTATACGGACTTAAGCTTTACTACGAAAAGCTTAAAATTTCCTATATTATTATCTGTATTTTAAAAAATTTCCCTTGCCAAACCGTAAAGTTTAAAGGTATAAGGTTTATTAAGGTTAAAACTTGTCGGCATTACGCGATAATCAGCTTCGGAATATAGTTTTTTATAACCAAAGCATATAATTTATTATTACCGTAAAAACTATTAATAATTACCGCATTCGAAAATATTAAATAAAATATTTATCGTATTAATTATTAATATAATTACTTGGTATCTTTAGTTTAGCCTAAATAATACGGCTTAAACCTAACAACTTTATATAATTATATATTTTTAAATAATTTAATAAAATTCTTTTTAACATCATCGTCCCGGATAAGCTTATAGGATAAATAAGCTTACTGGATAGTTTTTAATATATTTTAATTACCCAACTTTAATTAACTATATTTTAATATTAACAATATAAAACCACTTATAAAAGGGGCAAAAATAAATTTAACCGTTTAAGCTAAAAAACAAAATCCGATATTTAGTTATACGACATTTAATTTTATTTATAAAATCGCCTATTTTACTTTATACGTACGATAGACTGGTAAATTCTCTGAAACCAATATTATCCTTAATTCGCGAAAATTAACGCCGACCGAAAAATATTCAATTATTAACCAAATCTTTAATCTAAATACGCAAAGGTTTTTTATCCGGTATTAATATATTAAAAATATAACGAATTTGTTATTTACGTAACGCGTTACGGAACGCGTTAAAGTTAAATAGATATTTAATTTTGTTAAATAGTAACAAAATTTAAAACGCGTTTGAATCGAAAAATAAATTATTAAAAGGTTTTATACGAAAATCTAAAGGTATTTCGTAAATAATTTAAATTTATTCGGATTATAATGGTAAAATACGGTATCGTAAAAAAGGATATTTACAATTTTGACGAAATAAAGTTTTTAATAAAGCTTTTTATAATAACCGGCATAGTTATTATTAATATTAAAAAACGTAAAAAACCTGAATAAGCCTAGTAAGGAAATCGGGAATAGTTTATAATAATATAAACTATTAACTTTTAAAACTAGACCTTATTTTTATTTATTATCCTTAGCGGGAAAAATTTTTTTTTTCGCTAGTTTACCGATAACCTATTTTTATCCGATTAAAAAATTATTATAAACGAAAACGGTTGGACGATAAATAAACTGCGTTTAAAATAGGTTAAATATTTCGATAAATATATTCGAATACGTATTAAAGGTTTAAAACGTTTTTTTATTTTAACGGCTACGAAAATTATTATTCGATCGAATTCGAAAATTACTATCAGGCTATCAATATTGTTATATTTTATATACCTACCCATTTTTTTTTATCGGCTTTAATTTTTCGACGTATTTTATTTTTTTTATATTAAAACTTGCTTATTCGCTATATATCGAAAGTTTTATGTAACTTTACGTTACTTATATTATTAAAGAAGATTTTATCGCCGGTTTTCACAACGCGTTTAAACTGCCATAACGACCGATAATATTAAATCCGGATTTGCGAAAGCTGGTTTTATTTTATTCGATCTTAATAACGTTCTTTCCGAATTCGAAATTCCTTTAATTATATTTACGCCGACCGTTTTCCCGCTAACTTCCGCCGGTTCTATTTCCCCGTCCGTAAAAACTTTTAGAAATATTCGTAGAGTAATAAGATAAAAACGTTATTTGTAAAAGAAAATCAAAAATTATTAAGGTAACTCGCCGACAAAAATATTTAAATCGGTTAGTTTTGTAACAAAAGGTTATATATTACTATTATATAAAACCGCTTTTCTTCGGGAAAAAAACGATAAATTACGCGAAACGAATTACGTCCTTAGTAAACGACGTAAAACTAAAAACGTAGGTTTTTTTTAAAAAAAAAGGGAATATTTATTATAAAAAAAACTAAGATTTTTATAGCTAAAAAAAAGTAATAATAAATAATTGCAGTTAAGAAAGGTTGAAAATAATTGTCGTAAGAAGGTTTAAACGAAAAAACGGAAATATGGTATTTACGAAAAGCCCGGATATAATATACGCATTTGAAAAGAAGTTATAAAGACGTCTAGCGATAAAGAATCCGATTAATTTAAATTGATTTAATATATTATAGTTGATTAAATTAAGTTTATTATCACGAGGTGCTAAAAACTATTCCGTAAGCTAATTTATCCCGTGAGCTTATCCGGGACGTTATAAGTTATTAACTTAATTTTATTAACTTCGATAATCTTTATTAATTAAAATTATATATTTATTATTCGGTTTATGTAATTCGTTTAACTTATATACGTTATTATCTTTATTACGAAATTTTAAAAATATATAGAAAAATATATTTACGCGGAAATCGTACATATTTCGTTTTATGCAAGGTAACGTGCTATTAAGATATCTAGCTACGTACATACATATAGTATTTCGTTTTATAAAAACTATTTCTTTTTTAATTTTAGAATTCCGTTTTATAAATCGCATAATATATATACAAAAACTGTATTAAATTTTATTTTTATTTTTAAATAAATAATACTTTTAATAACGTAATAAACCGTTTATAATAACAGTAAAATCACTTTTATTTTGGATATTAATTAATCTAATTAATTTTATATTACACTAAATAATTGTTTTATATATTTTCTTCAATTTTAATAATTTATATTAATCGTTCGGTACTAGGATAATAAAAACGGTAATAGTAAAAATTAATTTTCTTTATAATTTAGTTTATTATTAAATTTTCTTCTTTTTAAACATATTCGAAAATATGCGTTTTAAATTATTTACTAAATTATTATCGTTATCTTTAACGGATATCTTTTCTAATATATATTCTTATTAATAATTTTAATCGTTTATTAAATCCGTAGCCTTTATAATAAATTCTTTTTTTTATAAAATGTTAATCGTTATTAACTAAATTTTATTCAGGCTTATTAAAATGTTACAATGTAAATAACCTCCCCTTTTATAAAATATCTCCCGGGTAAATATTTTTAATAAAAATTATTAATGTATAACGTATATTTATTTATTATTTCGTTTCCCATTAAGTTCCCCCAAGAACCATTAAATAATATTAACAAAAATAATAACTACGAGTTTCTTACTAGTTATAATTTAGATTTCCTTAAATTTAATATTTATTATAATATTTCTTTTAAAATCGTTAATATTATTCGTAATGTTAACTTTCGCTTTTAAATCTTAAAGTAACTTATTTATATGCTTTCCTTAAAAAGAATAAATATATAAAATATATAATATTTCTTATAATAGTTTTTTTTAAAACGTTTGTTTATCTATAGCTTAAAACTATTAATCGCGTAGCTTTTAAAGTACTTAATTATTAAAGTTCCTTAAGCTTTCTTTTAAATTATCTTATTATAATATTATATCAAACCCTTAAGTTGTTCTTCTATAATGCGAGCATTAAGAGTCCTCCCGTTTAATCGGTACAGGTCCTTTAAGCTATTAAGGATAAATTACTTTTCGTTTTTATTACCGTTATAAACGTTATAAAAGTTATTACTTTAATTATTTTGTTTACTATCCCCCTAACGTTAGTTACGTTTTTCTTTCTTTTTTTTTTTTTACCGTTTCTTTCCTTTTACAGCTTAAAGTAATCTTTTACTTAATGCCCGTATTTATTATAGTTAAAGCAAAATAGCTTTCCGTTCTTATTTTATACGGGCTTATTATTTCGAATGTTAATATTATTATTATGTCATTTTCTTTACTTTTTTAAAGATATATAATTTCTCTTTTTTTCTTATTAATATAATTATAAAATTCGTTATTAAAATCGTTAATAAGCGGATAAAAAAAGTAACTAATTTACTTAAATACTAATTAAATCGTTTTATATTAATTACTAGTACGATTTTTATAATAAACAGAAATATAATAATTTATTATTTAAATTAAGCTTTATATTATAACTCTTAAGCTTTCGCCATAAATTTCAAAATTTCGTAATAAACTATATAAAGTCTTCTTTATCGTATATAATCTTATTAAACTTTTTCTAAAAAGACCTTTATTAAACCTTACTTATAGCTGTATAATTTTTTTAAAGGTTCTTAATATCTTCGTTTCTCTTTTAATACTTATAATTAACTTTAAAAACGCTCTTTTATACGTTTTAATAATAATTTTCGTAAAACGTAACTAATTAAATTATTTTAACATTCTTCCGTTTTTATAATTAATATCTTTAAAAGTTAAAGCTAAGGCGTTATTTTGAAGCTTTTAATTTAAGCTAGCTTATTAAATAATTTTTCTTATCTAGTAAAAAGTTAAAAATTTTTTAACGTAATTTTATATTTTTATTTTTATATTTTTTAATTTTTTTCTTTTTATCCTTTAAGCAAATACTTAATTCGTTAAAGTTATTGAAGTTATTAAAGCTTAAAAAACTATTAGAGATACTAAAGGAACTATTACGACGGCTTTTTCGTTTTTGGGAACTTCTAGACGAATTTAAAGATAACCTATCCGAATCGCTAAAGTTCCTATGTACCATACTTTCTTCTATACGTAACCTCTTTTTTTCGCTTTTTTCTCTTTTCGAAAAAACCAGCTTTTTAATTAACCACTTCCTTAACTTCGTTTCGTTTTTTTAAGGGGTTAATCTCTTTTATGTCGCTTTCGACGGCGATAAGGGTTTCTTACGAACTTCCTACCTTTTAAACGTTTTATAAAACGTTTTTATATATATTTCCATTTCGTAAATTCCGTATTAACTTTGGTTAAAGTAATTCTTATAAAGATACATTCCCGAACTGGGGTGTACCTAATAATTACTTTATAATATTATTTATTCGCTTTATTATATTATCGTTTTTTTAACTAAAACTTTAATTTTTTAATTATATCTTTAATTTATTTATATTTATATTTTCGTATCTTAAGATTTTCTCTAATTCTACTTAAATTAATATATAAGAATATATGAAATTTATTTAATTTTAATTTAAAGTATTCTTTTTATATAAAGGTTTTATATCGGTTTCTTAATTATCGCTATTAAAATACTAAAGCTTTTGCCGAAAAAATCTCGAAACTAAATTCTTTTCCTATTATTACCCCTATTATAAGCTTTTACTTTTCCCTTTTACTGTAAAATTCTTCGTCCTAAAAATCCTTTTAATCGAAAAGAGAAAAAAAAAAAAAAATTATTATTCGTATACTTTTTATCCCGTATAAGAACGAAACTTTTATCGGGTAAACTATTTTACTCGGCTGTAAAAAGCTGCCTTAAAATACGTTCTTATTTCTTACTTACTATCGTTAATCGCTTAATCTTTTTTAACTTAACTAAGCGATTTTTTTAAATCTCGTATTTTCTATATTAACTTAACTTGTAAATAATTATTAAATTTAACGTATTATAGTTTTTATTTAATCTAAAAATATTACTATATTAATAGTTATAATAATTAAATACAAAAATTTAACAAATCACGCATAATTTTTTTTTTAAAAAACTAAGAAATCTAAGGGTAATCGCCCTTACATATACGTTTACCTATATAATGGATAATTCCCAGATAAAAGTTGTCTTAAACAGCAGTCGCAGCCTAGATATACTAGCCGTAGGTATTTAAAAGCACTAATTACGGACACTATATATTAAATTCTTTAAAAATATTATTAAAATAATTCGATTAAAATAGTTATTTATAAAAAATAAAATATGGTTGATATAACTATATAATAACAATAATTAAATTAGTTATTTTTTAAATAAAGTATAACTGAATATTTTTAAACGAAAACGTATTTTTTCGAAGAGAAAAGCGTTACTTTTATAAATAAATTACCTTTCTAATATCGAAAAATTAAAAATAGATATCTTTTTATTAAAAAGATAAAGCGTATATTATAAAAGAAAGAAATAGTTTTAAAACTAAAAAATAGTAATAAATAATTATAATTATTAAAAATTAAAAATAATAGTAATAACATATTGAAAAGTAAAAGGCGAAAATATAATATTTACGACCATAATACGTATATTTATAAAAAAAAACGTTTAACGTAGTATATAAGCAAGTTAGTTATATAAGCGAATCGGCTATTCGAACCTATACTTATTAAATTGGAACAGGGCTTATTAAAGCTGTATATATATATATAAGAACCTTTTACCTAAAAGCTTAAAAAGAAGAATACCAGGCGTTCCTTATTTTTATAGAAAATTATATATAAAGGTTAATAGGTCGGCATTATATAGACCATCGCCGACCCACTTGGTAATATAGCCGAGTTGTTTAGCGATAAGGCTAGAAATAGCTAGAAGAAGTTAAAACTAGCTGCAGCGAATAACAGCTGTAACGAGTAAGTTAGCCCCCCTCTCCCCCCCTTACGCTCCAACCCCCTAACGCGCTATCATTTTCTATATAAAATCAACAAAATCGCATACTTATATTTAATTAATAAAAATATATATTAATAAATACAAAGTCGTTAGGTTTAAGTCGTAATATCTAGGTTAAACTAAAGATACGGTAATTATTAATAGTTTTTACGGTAACGATAAATTATACCTCTATTACGAAAAGCCTTATCTCGAAGCCGATTATTATATAATGCCGATAAACTTCAACCTTGATAAACCTTATATCGTTTAACATTTCGATTTAGTAAGCCTTATATAAAATGTCTTATAAATAATAACTTAAAAAATATTAAACTTTTCGCGGTAAACTTTAAGTCCGTATAAAATAGCTACTTTATAACTTTTCGCCAGTTTTATAATTTTGTTAATCTTAATTAATTTTAAAATACTTTTTTAAACTTTTATTAATTAAAATAATTAAAATATACCGGCTAAGTCCGAATATAAAATCTTAATATTTCGTATTTCGGAAATTTTAACGGAAATAATTTTATTTACGTTATCCGATTTAAATAAAATAATCGGCTAAATAAAATATATCGATATTCTTATTGATATTAATAACTTTTTCGAAAAAAATCGGGTTATATTTTTAATTTTCGAATATAATTTAATTTATAATAACGGAAATAATTAATTTTTACGTAAATTAATACCAGAAAAATATCCGGTTTATAAAAGAATTATTGATAAACCTAGAAAATAACGATAATAAATTTAAAAACGTTAAAGTTTAACTTTTAAACCGATATAAAAAGGATTACGAACGATAATTTATCCGGCTGTTCCGGATTACGAAAACTATTCAAAATTCTGTTAAGAATAGTGGTCGATAAGGGCATAATTAGGCAGTTTAAAGTTACCTATAAAAAGGTTAAGGTTTAATAAAGCTTAATAACCGATAGTATAATCTATTTATTTATTTAATTTAGTTTTACGGTTACGTCTTTTATAAAAAGAATATATTAATAAATAAAAATTAAAAATAAATTCATTAATATATTAATAAGCCGTAACGTACTATATTAGCAAGTCGGCTATATAAGCGAATCGCTTAATTTTTTTAATTTTTTTACCTTTTAACTTTTAAAATTTATTTTTTAATTTTAACGTTATAAAACGTCTTATAAAAAAACTAGGATAAACTTAATTATTTAAGTTAAGTAATAAAACTTAAAATTTAATTATGTAAAGTTATTAAGTTTAAGCCGTATTATTAAGGTTAAGTTAAAGATACGAAGTAATTATATTAATAATTAATACGATAAATATTTTACCTAATATTTTTAAATACGGTAATTATTAATAATTTTTACGGTAACGATAAATTATACCTCGGTTGCGAAAAGCCTTATTTTGAAACTAATTACATAATGCTAATAAGTTTCGACCTTAATAAACCTTATACCTTTTAACTAATTTAATAAAAGAAATCTTAAATAATAACTTAAAAGATATTAAGGTTTTCGTGGTAAACTTTAGGTCCGTATAAGATAGCTACTTTATAACCTTTTATTAATTTTATAACTTTTTTAACTTTAATTAATTTTAAAGCTTTTTAAATTTTTATTAATTAAAACAATTAAAAAATACCGGCTAAATCCGAATATAAAGTCCTAATATTTTATATTTCCGATATCTTGACGGAAACGGTTTTAATTAAATTACTTGATCTAAATAAAATAATCGGCCGAATAAAATATATCAATATAGTTATTGATATTAATAACCTTTCCGAAAAAAAGCAAATTTTATTTTTAATTTTTAAATACGATTTAATTTAAAACGGCGGAAATAATTAATTTTTGCGTAAACTTATATTAAAAAATATCCGGCTTATAAAAAAATTGCTAGTAAAATTAAAAAATAACGATAACGGGTTTAAAAATATCGAAATTTAACTTTTAAATTGATATAAATTGGAAAATTACGAACGATAATTTATCCGGCTGTTCCGGATTACGAAAACTATTTAAAATTCTGTTAAGAATAATGGTCGATAAGGGTATAACTAGGCAGTTTAAAGTTATTTATAAAAAGGTTAAGGTTTAATAAAGCTTAATAACTAATAATATAATTTATTTATTTATTTAATTTAGTTTTATGGTTACGTTTTTTATAAGGAGAATATATTAATAAATAAGAATTAAAAATAAATTCTTTAATATATTAATAAGCCGTAACGTATTATATTAGCGAGTCGGCTATATAAGCGAATTGCTTAATTTTTTTAATTTTTTTACTTTTTAACTTTTAAAATTTATTTTTTAATTTTAACGTTATAAAACGTCTTATAAAAAAACTAGGATAAACTTAATTATTTAAGTTAAGTAACGAAATTTAAAATTTAATTATATAAGGTTATTAAGTTTAAGCCGTATTATTAAGGTTAAGTTAAAGATACGAAGTAATTATATTAATAATTAATACGATAAATACTTTACTTAATATTTTCAAATATGGTAATTATTAATAATTTTTACGGTAACGATAAATTATATTTCGGTTGCGAAAAGCCTTATTTTGAAACTAATTACGTAATGTTAACAAGTTTCGACCCTAATAAACTTTATGTTTTTTAGTTAGTTTGGTAAAAGAAATCTTAAATAATAACTTAAAAGATATTAATGTTTTCGCGGTAAATTTTAGGTTTGTATAAGATAGTTACTTTATAACTTTTTATTAATTTTATAACTTTTTTAACCTTAATTAATTTTAGGGTTTTTTAATTTTTATTAATTAAAACAATTAAAAGATACCGGCTAAATCCGAATATAAAGTCCTAATATTTTATATTTCCGATATCTCGACGGAAACGGTTTTAATTAAATTACTTGACTTAAATAAAATAATCGGCCGAATAAAATATATTGATATAGTTATTAATATTAATAACCTTTCCGAAAAAAAGCAAATTTTATTTTTAATTTTTAAATACGATTTAATTTAAAACGGCGGAAATAATTAATTTTTGTGTAAACTTATATTAAAAAATATCCGGCTTATAAAAAAATTGTTAGTAAAATTAAAAGATAACGATAACGGGTTTAAAAATATCGAAATTTAACTTTTAAATTGATATAAATTGGAAAATTACGAACGATAATTTATCCGGCTGTTCCGGATTATAAAAACCGTCCAGAATTCCGTTAAAATGGTCGTCGATAAGGGCATAACTAGGTAATCTATAAAAAGGTTAAGGTTTAATAAAGCTTAGTAACCGATAGTATAATTTATCCATTTATTTAATTTAGTTTCACGGTTACGTCTCTTTTAAAGAGACCAAAATTTAATTATAAAAAACTTTATTCTATTAAAATATCTCCGTATTTATTTTAAAAAACCGATATTACGGTATTCTTTCCGAACCGATATCGTTCTTAATTCGCAAAAATTAACGTTAATCGAAAAAAAATTAATTATAGAATAAATCCTTAATTTAAATACCTAAACGTTTTTTATCCGCTTAAATATATTTAAAATGTGGTAAATTTGTTATTTACTTAACGCGTTACGATAAGTATCGGGATTAATTAGGCGATTAATTTTATTAAATAGTAAAAAAAATTTAAAATATACTTAAATCGAAAAATAAATTACTAAAAAGTGTTATACGCAAACTTAAAAAATATTTCGTAAATAATTTAAATTTATACGGGTTATAATCGCAAAATGAGGTATTACGGAACAAAATATTTATAACTTTAATAAAATAAAGTTTTTATTAAATTCTTTTATAATAACAAGGATAATAATTATAAATACCGAAAGGTATTAAAAACCTAAATAAACTTAATAAAAAAATCGAAAATAGTTTATAATAATACAAATTATTAACTTTTAAAACTAAATCTTATCTTTATTTATTATTTTTACCGGAAAAAAACTATTTTTTTTCGCTAATTCGCCTATAACTCACTTTTACTTAATTGAAAATTTACTATAAACGAAAACGATTAAACGATAAATAAATTAAATTTGAAATAAATTAAATATTTCGATATATATATTAAAACGCGCATTAAAAGTTATTATGCGATTAAATTCGAAAATTATTATAAAACTAATAATATTATTACATTTTATATATTTACTTATTTTTCCTATTAACTTCAACCTTTCGGTATATCTTATTTATCCGTATTAAAACGCGTTTATTCGTTATATATCGAAAATCTTATATAATATTACGTTACTTATATTATAAAAAAGTTTTTATCGCCGGCTTTTAGAACGCGTTGAAAGCTATTTTAATAACCGATAATATTAAATTCGAATTTACAAAAAACTGAATTTATTTTATTTAATTTTAACCGTATCCTTTCCGAGCTAAAAGTTTTAGTTATACCTATATTACCCGTTCCTTTACTTACCTTTATTAATTTCGTTATTTTCTTATTTATAAAAACTCCTAGAAATATTACTACAATAACTCGACGGGGACGTTATTTATAAAGGAAAATTAAACATTACCAGGGTAATTTATTAACAAACATACTAAAATCGGTTAATTTTTTAATAAAAAGTATCCTGGTACGTTTATACGAAATCGTTTTTTCCGAGAAAAAAACGGTTATTTTCGCAAAACGAACTACGTTTTTAATAAACGCCGGAAAACTAAAAATATATATCTTTAAAAAAAAAGAAACATTTACTATAAAAAAGGTAAAGGTTTTCATAACTAAAAGAAAAGCTAATAATAAGTAATCGCAATTAATAAAGGTTAAAAATAATTGTCGTAAAAAAGTTTAAAGAAAAAAAAGGAAATGTAATATTTACGACAAGCCCGGATATAACGCGCGTACTTACAAAGAAGTTATAAAAACGTTTAATGATAAGGAATTTAATTAATTTAAATTAATCTATTCCGTTATAATTATTTTATTTAAATTTATTTTTAAAAATGCTAAAAAGTAGCCAACTTGCTTATATAGCCGACTCGCTTATATAATACGTTATATAAATTTTTAAACGGCAATTTCAAAGTTAATGTTATAAAATCTAAAATTTAATACGAATAAAAATTCCTTATTATTTTCTCATACAAATAATTAGCAAATCTGTTAACAAACATATTAAAGATAAAAGCTTCTATAATTAAACGGAAAAAAATATATAAAAATATAAATTTATAATATAATACATATATTTATAAATAAAACATAAAATATGAAAACTACACTTTGATATCCGTTCTCGTTATAAAGATATAGAATATTATATATTTATTTCGAATTTTTATATAGAAATATTATATTTCTTTTTGTTAAAAAACTAATAACTAATTAAATAAATTATATATATATATATATATATAATTCCACCTCTATAATATAAAATAACATATTATTTTATATTATTAATATTAAATAATAACTTTTATTCTTAATTTAAATTTACTAAAGATAAAATTATTACAATTTTCATTTTGTCGTAAAAACGCATATATAATCGAACTTTTTACTTTTTTAATACGTTATTACATAAATTACTTATTACATAATCGATAAATAAATCTTAAAAGAAAGGTAATTATTAAATGCTTAATCAAATTCGAAAACCCTTTATTTTTATCATTTTTATTAGACTTATAATAATATTTTAAAAATATAGCAATTTCGGCGATTTGTATGGGAAATCGCCGGCGCGTTGGAGGGGTGGAGCGTGAGGGGGGGGCCATCTTATAACAGCTATATACCTTCAACCCTAGTTTAACCCTTTTTTTTTATAGCGAAAGGCTTTTAACAACTTTATTAAAAAAATTACCTAGGCTAAAGGGGTAGATAAAGAAAACCGGGGTGCCTTGTATTATCCTTTGCCATATAAATCCCACACAATTCCATAGGATTAATCTCTAAAACGACCTCCTTTAACCGGACCTCCCTAGACCTTACTTTAAAGCTTAGCGTCTTTTATTCTCGGCTCCTAGGACCTTTAAAAAGTTTCGCCTACTATGGGCCGGTAATATAAAACCTTTTTAATTTTTTAACGTATTAAATCTATATAAATCTAAGTAATTAATACATATCTTTTCCAACTTACGCTTTTTCCGACTCATCCTCCTGTCTCTGGAGCTGTTGGACCTGACTGTAATTAGTGGATAGACCTCTAAATAAAATCCCAGATGGTGTCCCACTGGAAGCAACAAAGTCCAATACGCTTCTATCCGGCAAAATAAAATGGACGAAGACATGAATATTCTATTCTCAAACGGGCGATCTTTAAAAGTGAATACGAAGTATTGGGAAGGAAAGATGGAATCGTTAGGACCAATCCCCCCAGCTTTTATAGAGGTCCTGGTCTCCCCCTTCCAGTATATTGTCTGAAATCTCTGATGTCTTGTTCATTTTTATTACAAACTTGCCATTTTCCCCAAGCAAATGTCAAGAAATGCCAAACCAATCACATGATTCAAGCCCCCGGACCCCTACTCTGAGGGCGAGAAGTCCCCATCCATCCTAAACCTAGCCATCCACATTTTCACCATCACGGTTGTTCGCTCTCCCTATTTTAGTGCTTCCACTTAGTTACTCCGTCGACCTTGATTAGTGGAGTAGCTAGACGTACCGTTAAGAACCCAGTACTTCTGAGCAGCCCATCCAATCGGGGCCAACACCACTGTCACGAGCAAAATGGCTAGCGATATAATGCTCGAAGTAGGCCATGTTTCTGTGGCTGCTTCCGTACCCATGTTTGCTGTCATTCACCTTTTGATTCTCGATGGATTTCGTAGTCGAGTTGCTTTATTGAAGGCGGGACCGTGACGGTAAGAGTTGGCGATGCTGGCGTGGGCTGGTGTCCATGATCTATATATCTTTAAGTGGAATCCATTTTGCGCTTGGAAGATCGACGACAGCTTTGGATTGGTCATGCAAAGCCACGGCCTGCAGTCCAATCATCCAATAATCATCACTCTCTCGACCGGCAACGACAATTTCGGGGACTGGCACATCTAGTGGCATGTATGCGTTGGGGCTGAGGGTTGGCAAATAGACGCTAAACTATGTTGAGAGCCGGCAAACTCACACCCGGTCTGTAAGTGGCCGGCAGGCGCAGACGTGTCCAGACTAAGCTCTTTTGGACGACCGGCAACCCTTTGACAGGCTGAGCCGCACCTGCGCTATCTTGCTGGGAGACGAGCATAAAAGAATCGCTCGGCCGCGGCCTTCTTAAAACTTTCCTTTCTTTCTAAGCCACTGCTGTGTGCGGTATATCTTCGTTAATTTGAATTGTACTGTGTGTCTTAAGGCGTATGCATTTCACCAGTGCCTTCACCACCCAACCAAGTTACGCAATCATCATTTCTTCGGCAAGAAAGCGGACAGTATAAAGCATCTCGCAGAAGAAAGTTAGGGCTTTGACAGACGCACTGTTGGGCCGTTCTCGATTGCTTATACATTACACCCCCTCCTGCCATACGATGTCATACCCTGCCAACACCAGTACCGCTTTTCCGACGTCCAGAGATACGGAATATCCTGACCCAGACGGTAGTCAGGTAATTCGCGACATGTCACCCCCCGACTCGATTCAGCCACCGTGCCAGTTGGAAGCCGATTGGCAAGATCTGTTAGCTATGACGGCTTCCAACCCTGAAGGCTCAGACCCATTCTATCATGACCAGCAGCCGGATTTCCCCGTGGTCCAGGTTGAAAACCCGGGTAATTCCCTAGACAGCAATATGGATCTAAACCAACTGGACTTCAACACGGATCCGGCCCAACTGGACTTCAATTCTCTTTCCATGCCCATGGACGTGGATGTGGACACCGGAGGGACGTCCTTGGACAATCATACTACGTCTGTCGGCATCCAGAACGAAAACTTCACAGCTATACCTGTAACTATTACCACGACACAAGATGGGGTAATCATTCCGGAAGAGGGCCTACCATCCATCGGCCCAACCCCCTTCGTTTCAAACTTATTAGGATCTTTTCCTCCAATGTTAGACTTTCCTACTACCGTATCGGGTCTATCGCAAGCTATTACCCAGTATGGTCCTGAAAGCGCTACTGCGGTATCAGATCTGCCGAACTCCCTTCAACCAACCCTGGAATTACCAGCTGCCATGTTGGATTTACCAGAGATCGCGGCCGGTCAGGATAGAGCCGGAAGTTCTCTTCAGCTTCCTGGTTCTCATGATAACCTACCTACCGAAACCAAGACCCACGCGGATCCGAGACATGGTTTCCCTTCTATCTTACCTAAAACCCCGTTTACCGCCCAGTCCAGCTCATACCTCGGGATGGCGCTAACGGCCCCGCAATTTTCGGTTGATACAACACAATCACCATTAGTTTCCACTGCCTTGAGCACGTCGAGACACCAAATCAAGTACCCTACCACAACTAAGCGTAAACGCTCCATCAGCCCAAATACGAGGCAAACCAACATTCCTCTCGAACGCATAAATTGCTTCCAACTCCCCTGGGACCCAATTAATCGTGAGCGACAATCGCAACCGCTTAGGAAGAGGGTCAAAAGGGCGAGAAGGGTCTGTTTCAGGTGTCAAGATCAACATCTCAAGGTCAGTCAGTTACTAGTCCACATATATATTTCATTTGTTCTCACACTCATACAAACTCAGTGCGATGGAGAATTCCCTTGCACAAATTGCCGTAACATTAGGAGGCATAGCAGACGCACCATCGATCTACCATGTGTGGATGCGGACTTACATCACCTCAATACCTTTGGATGTATGTGCAAACGGCAAGTGATTTCCTGTAAGGAGGCTAACTTTGCAAGATTCTCTAACTCACCACCCTCGCCACGAAGGCAGCTCGGTTGCCGCTTCCCGGAAAATGGGGCAACTCCTATCGATCCTTAACACACTGGTCAGAACGGCCGTAGATTCTCTCCATCCTGACTATATTACCGCGTTTATCGTTCCCAACCTGATCCCAGTTACCACGTGTCAATCAGCTCTTTTCAAAGGGCTTCGTCTCCGAGTTCCGGATCTAAATTGTTCTAAACCCTCTTATCCTGTGGGCCACTTACCTTTTATAGTGGCCGTCACACACCGACATACCGCCGCAGGGGTCGCTGGTCTGAGTGAACACGAAGCCGATACTTTCTTAATAGATATCTCAATCTTCTACTTTAGCTGTATCGCCGCCAGACTAGCTAAAGTCAGGCGTGGTCAGAGTTCTCGCGAAGAGAGAGTTACGCTTGTGCACGATCTTACGAGTCTGCTTCTCACGTCGAAAGTCCACAGCGCATGCCATCTTCAGGCTTTGCGGCGTGAGGCTAGGGATTTGGGACGAGCACTTCGCCGCACTCCAAGTTCGGACAGCCTAGTGAAAAGACTTGGAACCGTTATAGGGTTGGCGCAAACTTACACTATTAAGGCATCGGAAAGAAGAGAGCACCTTTGTCTATGGGCTCTGCACTGGCTTCGTAGGTTATCCGGCACCTCCAATTTCGGGCTTTTCGCGACAACAATTGCCGCGACTACCTTGTACTGTGGAAAAGTGGATCTTGAAGAGGAGACTAGAAAAAGGAAGACTAATGAAGGAGAATCTGACGAGGGAGAAACCAGCGAGGGAGAAACTGACAGAAATACTTCGATTGGCGAATTTGGCGAAATTCTGGAGTTTCTCAAGCTTATCGACGAAAGGAGAGTTGGCGAAGAGAAGGCGACCGCGAATTTTTGCACGCTGCTGGTCGCAATCTCTGAATATTCGGCCAGCGGGGTGCAAGAATTCAGAGACAAATTTCACTACCTGACTGGTCCAAACTTTATCCCATCAACGTTTCTACGTTCATCTTCAAGCAAAGCCTCTAGGCCGAGTCGTTCGCTCGATTATAACGAAGTTCGAAGAATTGCGTACATAGCGAGAATTCGCAAACGTGTGTACAAATCTATTGGGTCCGTTATTGGAGCCGACCAGATACGAGCTAGGGACGGTGTAGGGAGCGTTATTGAGCGGGCCGTGAATTCGATGACGTTGGATGAAATCGAAAGAGAGGATGAGCGGGCTTTTATGAACGCTCTAGCAACAGATTGGATTGAGTGGTATAACCCTCGATGGAAAGGGGCAACAATGGAGGAATGAATTCTAAGTTTGCACTTACTATATATACTTGGTATCCTATCTTCTATCGCTTAGATCCGAGCGGACCGTTTAACATTGGCTTTCTTTTTTGTTGCCCGCCGACGGCGAAACACCCCTTTGGGATATAAACTAAATTGGGTATCTTGTTGCCTTGGCTCGTTACGCAAGTACGGTCCGTACTTAGTACTGTCGTCCGGGAATCAGATGTCGGACTCCCTATGTGCGTTACTGGGGACCACGCAAAGTTCACGATGCTCCCGACAATCTGCCGGGTGCAGCAAGGCTTCTGCTTCACTCCAATCTCAGGGGCATGCCCATGACCATACTAGTCAATCCGCCGCCCAACGCCATGGGACGACGTGAGTGAGCCGACACCGGATCTACTTAGGTGTTATGACCTAACAGGCTTGGCGCGCCGGGGTTGCAAGGAAAAGATGTCCGACCATGGTGCAGGGTGACGTGACTGGCTTAAAGGTCTTAAGGAGCTTGGCGCCTTAAGGCCCTTAAGTCGGGGGAAGGGATTAAAGGGCTCAAAGGTCTCAAGGGTTTGAGCCGCTTGAGTGCCTTAGGCCATCATAGGATATATACGGTGATTAACTCTCCTATAGTCTAGATAGCACCAGCTTGCATTATAATTTAGTTACCTAGATCACGCTTAGTTCTCTGCTATGACTATACATAAATAAGTTACTTTTTTTACTTAAATTTTTAAAATACTGCTGCTAATATAAACCGTATAACTAGGTTTAAAAGTTAATTAAATATAACTTATATTAAAAATATATTACTTTTCTTTATATATAAATAGTTTATAAACTGAATTTTCTAGGTTTTAATATTAAACATTCCGGTTTTTAAAACTGTTTAACTTATTTATATCTTAATATATTTAAAAAGAATTAATAAAATTATAACAATTCTATATGTTTATAATATTTCGATAATAATTATTAACACTTTTTAAGTATTAATTCTTTAAAATTATATAGTATATTTACTATATTTTAATACTTACTATAATATTATTATAATCTTTTAAATGTTTATCAGGGTCGAAGCTTATCTTTATTGCGCGACAGTTAGCTTCGGGATAAGGCTTTTCGTAACCGAGGCGTACAATTTATTATTACCGTAAAAATTATGAATAATTGCCGTATTCGAAAATACTGGGTAAAGTATTTATCCTGTTAATTATTGGTATAATTATTTTATATCTTTAGCTTAGCCTAAATAATACGGCTTAAACCTAACGACCTTGCATAATCTTATAAATAATAATATTACTTATTATATTTATATAATCTTTTTTAAATATTTTATAATTAAAGAAAAAAGTATAAAAATTAAATTATATTAGTAAATATAAAATAAGGTTATATAATTAAAATTAATTCTTTTTAAAGAAGACGTAACCTTAAAACCGAATTAAATAAATAGATAAATTATACTATCGGTTACTAAGCTTTATTAAACCCTAACTTATAGATTATTTAATTATACCCTTATCGACGACTATTCTTAACGGAATTCTGGACGGTTTTCGCAATCCGGAGCAACCGGATAAATTATCGTTCGTAATTTTCCAGCTTATATAAATTTAAAAGTTATATTTTAACGTTTTTAAACCAGTTATTATTATTCTTTAATTTTACCAGTAATTTTCCTGTAAGCTGATTATTTTTTAATATAAATTTATATAAAAATTTATTATTTTTACGGTTTTAAATTAAATCGTGTTCCAAAATTAAAAATAAAACCCGATTTATTTCGGAAAAGTTATTAATATCGATAAAGGTATCGATATATTTTTCTTAACGGATTATTTTATTTAAGTGGGATAATTTAATTAAACCCGTTTCCGTTAAAATTCCGAAAATACGGAATACTGGGACTTTATAATCGGATTTAGCAGGTATATTTTAATTATTTTAATTAATAAAAGTTTAAAAACCCTGAAATTAATCGAGGATAAAGAAAATAGTTAACTGGCGAAAAGTTACAAAACTATCTTATACGGACTTAAAGTTTACCGCGAAACATTTAACATTTTCTAAATTATTATCTAAAATTCCCCTTACTAAACCGTAAAACCAAAAAGTATAAGGTGTATTAAAGTCGAAACTTATCGGTATTACGTAATAGTTAGTTTCGGAATAAGGCTTTTCGCGACCGAAATATAATCTATCGTTACTATAAAAACTATTAATAATTACCGTATTCGAAAATATTAGTTAAATCCTTTATGGTATTAATTATTAGTATAATTATTTCGTATCTTTAGCTTAACCTAAATAATACGGCTTAAACCTAAGAATCTTACATAATTAAAAAAAAAAAATAATATAAAAAAAGGTATTATATTATTTTGCGCATTAAATTATTTTATAAGCCGTTTTTATTAATATTTTTATTATTTAATTTTTATTAATAATTATTTAATATTAATAATATTAAACATTTTATAAAAGAATTAAAATAAATTTAATTATTTAAATTAAAAAATAAAACTTAAAACTTAACAATATAAAGTTTTATTATTTTATAACGTTTCCGAATTTATTTTACAAATTCGATATTATAATCAACGTGCCCGAACCGATATTGTTTTTAATTTGAGAAAATTAACGTTAATCGACAAAAAATTTATTATTAAATAAATTTTTAATTTAAATACGTAAACGTTTTTTATCCGATTTTAATATATTAAAAATATAGCGAATTTATTATTCATTTAACGCCTTAGAAAATGTATGAAAATTAATTAAATATCAAAATTTATTAAACGGTAACAAAAATTTTAAACATAGTTAAATGGGAATATTAATGATTAACGAGTATTATATAAAAATTTAGAAATATTTTATAAAGATTTAAATTTATTCGGGTTATTAGTATAAAATACGGTAATATAAAAAAGGATATTTATAATTTCGATAAAACTAAATTTTTAATATGGTTTTTTATAATAACGGATATAATAATTATTAATGCCGAAAAACGTAAAAAATTTATATAAATTTAGTAAAAAATAAAAAATAAATTATAATTATTTAAATTATGAAATTTTTATTTTTAAGTTATACCGTTATTTATTATTATAATAAAAAAAAATATTTTAAAATTTTAATTTCGTAATAATTTATTATTAATAATTAATTAAAAAATTATAATAAATAATAATAATTAATTAATAAACGACTTAAATTTAAAATTTATCTACTATTTCGATTAATATATTTAAATACGTACGAAAAAATCAAAACGTTTTTTTATTTTCGATAATTTCGAAAATTATTACGTTAATTATAATATTATTATGTTTTATATATTTACGTATTTTTCGTATAAATTTTAATTTTTTTAATTTAATTTATTTTTTATTTTAAAACGTATTTATTCGTTATAAATTAAAAGTTTAATACGACGTTATCATATTTATATTAAGAAAAAAAATGTTACCGGTTTTTATAATACGTTTAAAATTATTATAACGTCCGATAATATTAAATCCGGATTTGCGAAAATTAATTTTGATTTATTTAATTTTAATTACTTTTGTTTCGAATTTAATTTTGTTAATTATATTTATATCAACCGTTTTCCTATTAACTTTTACCGGTTTTATTTATTTCCCGTTTACGAAAACTTTAATAAATATTAAAGAAATAATAAAATAAAAATGTTATTTATAAAAAAAGATTAAAATTATTAAAGTAACTTGCCGATAAAAATTATTAAATCGGCGAATTGTTTAATAAAAATAATTTGTTATTTTTATACGAAATTATTCTTTTTAAAATTATTTACATATACGAATTAAATTATATTTTATATAAACGTTAAATCTCCTTAAAAGAGACGTAACCGTAGAACTAAATTGAATAAATAAATAGATTATATTATCGGTTATTAAACTTTATTAAATCCTAATTTTACAAATTGCCTAATTATGCCCTTATCGACGACCATTCTTGACGGAATTGTAGACGGTTTTTGTAATCTGGAATAGCCAGATAAATTATTATTCGTAACTTTCCAATTTGTATTGATTTAAAAGTTAAATTTCGACGTTTTTAAACTCGTTATTGTCATTTTCTAGTTTTGCCAGTAAATTTTTTATAAACCGGAGATTTTTTGGTATAAGGTTACGTAAAAATCGATTATTTCCGCCGTTTTAAATTAAATCGTATCCGAAAATTAAAAATAAAACTTAATTTTTTTTAGATAAGGTATTAATATCGACGGAGGTATCGATATATTTTATTCGGCCGATTATTTTATTTAAGTTGGGTAATTTAATTAAGACCGTTTTTGTCGAGATTTCGGAAATACGGAATATTAGGATTTTATATTCGGATTTGGCCGGTATATTTTAGTTATTTTAATTAATAAGGGTTTGAAAAAATGCTTTAAAATTAATCGAGTTTAAAAAAAATAGTTGGTTTAGAGTTTTTAGCTTTTTTTCTTAGTTAATATTTAATATTTTTAATTGTTAAACTGGTAAAAGGTTGTAAAGTAACTATTTTATACGGATTTAAGGTTTATTGCGAAAAGTTTAATATTTTTTAAGTTATTATTTAAGATTTTTTTATTAAATTCGCTAAAGGGTATAAGGTTTATTAAGGTTAAAGTTTATCGGTATTACGTAATAGTTGGTTTCGGGATAAGGTTTTTCGTAACTGAGGAATAATTTATCGTTACCGTAAAAATTATTAATAATTGCCGTATTTAAAGATATTGGATAAAATATTTATCGTGTTAATTATTGGTGTAATTACTTTATGTTTTTGGTTTAGCCTGGATAATACGGCTTAAATCTAACGACCTTGTATATAAACGTTAAAAAATTAAAAATTAACGTTTTTTTAACAAAATGGAATAATTATTATATAATAGAGATAAGTTTTTTTGGTCGAAAAAAAAAGTAATAAAAAAATATAACTTACAACTGCTAAAAATAAGTATCGTAAAAAGGTTAAAATAAAAAAACGGAAATATCTTATTTATGGTAAGCCCGGATATAATACGTATATTTATAAAAAAATTATAAATACGTTTAACGTCCCGGATAAGCTTACGGGATAAATAAGCTTACGGAATGGTTTTTGATATATTTTAATTACTTAACTTTAATTAATTATTTTTTGATACTAATAATATAAAACGGCTTATAAAAAAAGCAAAAATAAATTTAACCGTTTAAGTTAAAAAAACGAAACCTAATATTTAATTATGCGATATTTTATTTTATTTATAAAGTCGCTTATTTTACCTTGTACGTATAATATATTAATAAATCCTTTAAAACCGATATTATCCTTAATTTGCGAAAATTAACGCCGACCGAAAAATAATCGATTATTGATTATATTCTTAATTTAAATACGTAAGCGTTTTTTATCCGGTATTAATATATTAAAAATATAGCGAATTTGTTACTTACGTAATACGTTACGGGATGTATTAAGGTTAAATAAATATTTAATTTTGTTAAAAGGTAACAAAAATTCGAAACGCGTTTAAATTAAAAAATAAATTATTAAAACGTTTTATACGAAAATCTAACAATGTTTCGTAAATAATTTAATTTTATTCGGGTTATAATCGCAAAATATAATATCGTAAAGGAAGATATTTACAATTTCTACGAGATAGAATTTTTGATAAAGCTTTTTATAACAGTCTGTATAGTTATTATTAATATTAAAAAACGTAAAAAATTTAAATAGGTTTAATAAGAAAATCGGGAATAGTTTACAGTAATATAAACTGTTAACTTTTAAAACTGGGCCCTGCTTTTATTTATTATTTTTGCCGGGAAAAACTATTTTTTTTGCTAGTTCGCCGATAACTTATTTTTACCCGATTAAAAAATTATTATAAACGAAAACGGCTAGACGATATATAAACTAGGTTTAAAATAAATTAAACATTTTAACAAATATATTTGAACGTATATTAAAAGTTCGAAACGTCTTTTTATTCTTAACGGTTACAAAAACCATTATTCGATCGAATTCGAAAATTATTATAAAACTAACGATATTGTTTCATTTTATATATTTACTTATTTTTCCTATCGGTTTTAACCTTTTAACATATTTTATTTTTCCGTATTAAAATGCGTTTATTCGTTATATATCGAAAATCTTATATAATATAAAGTTATTCATATTATTAAAGAAAATTTCATCGCCGCTTTTCGTAACGCGTTTAAAATTATTATAATAACCGATAATATTAAATCCGGATTTGCGAAAACTGGTTTCGTTTTATTGGATTTTAATAACGTTTTTTCTAAGTTCGAAATTTCTTTAATTATATTTATACCGATTATTTCCCTGTTAACCTTTACCGGTTTTATTCGTTCCCCGTTTACGAAAACCCCTAAAAATAGTAAGGAAATAATAAAATAAGGACGTTATTTGCAAAAAAAAATTAGAAATTACCAGGGTAACTCGCCGACAAAAATCGTTAAATCGGGGAATCTTTTAATAAAAAATAATTTATTACTTTTACACGAAATTGTTTTTTTTCGAAAAGAAGTTACCTAATTACGTAAAACGAATTATATTTTAAGCAAACGTTGCAAAATTAAAAATATACGTCTTTAAAAAAAAAGAAATATTTACTGTAAAAAAAGCAAAAGCTTTTATAGCTAAAAAAAAGAAGTAATAATAAATAATTGCAATTAAGAAAGGTTGAAAATAATCGTCGCAAAAAAGTTCAGACGAAAAAACGGAAGTATAATATTTACGGAAAACCCGAATATAATACATGTATTTATAAGGAAATTATAAAGACGTTTAGCGATAAAAAAACCGATTAGTTTAAATTAATTTAATATGTTGTAATTAATTAAATTAAGTTTGTTATCGCGAAGTATTAAAAACTATCTCGTAAGCTTATCTATCTCGTAAGCTTATCCGGGACGTTAATAAAAAAAGATTTTATTAATTCATATTATTTTAATTTATTATAATTAATTAATTTAAATTTTTTATCGCAAAATATCGAAAAACGGCTTACAAAGTAGTTTAGCTTATAAGGTAGTATAATACGTTATAAATAATGATAAGAAAACGCGTTATAATCCGGAATATCGCGTTTACCTCTTTATTACTCTAGGGGCCCCTTATACCTAATTCCTTTAGTTATTATATATATTTAAATACGTTATTAAAAATAAAGGGATTTTTAAAACCGTTAAAGTTATTTATAGTTTCGCCGGCGTTTTTAAGTTTTTAAGTATTTATTTTAACGTTTTAATTTATTAATAATTAACTTAGTACTTTTTAAAAAGTTAACTATAAAAATTCTTTAAATTATTAAAAATAAAATATAACGTATTATATTATTTTACGAATTAAATTATCATATACAAGGTTGTTAAGTTTAAACCGTATTATTTAAGCTAAGCTAAAAATGCGAAATAATTATATTAAGAATTAATACGATAAATACTTTACCAAATATTTTCGAATACGGCAATCATTAATAATTTATACGGTAATAATAAATTATACGTTTCGGTTACGAAAAACCTTATTTCGAAACCGATTATCGCGTAATACCGATAAGCTTCGACCATAATAAACCTTATACCCTTTAGCTAGTTCGGTAAATGGAATCTTCTAAATATAATAACTTAAAAGATATTAAACTTTTTGTAATAAACCTTAAGTCCGTATAAAATGGCTATTTTGCAACCTTTTACCAGTCCCACGATTTTAACCTCGATCGATTTTATAATACCTTTTCGAATTTCTATTAATTAAAATAGCTAAAATATACCGGGTAATTCCTATTATAAAATACCGGTATTCCGTAACTGTAAAATCTTTACGAAAAACGTTTTTTTTAAGGTCCTTAAACTTAATAAAACTTTAAGACGAATTAAAAATATCGATATTTTTACCGATTTAACCGATTATTTTTAAAAAGGTCGGATTTTATTTTTAATTTTCGGATATAATTTAATTTATACAAATAAAAGCAATTAAAAATTAAACAACTTTATAATAGAAAATATTAACGGTATAAAGGAATTATTAAAAAAGCTAAATATAAGTGGCAAAAAACTTAAAAATTTCGAAATTTAACTTTTAGCTTAATATAAGCTAAAGGATTACGAACGATAATTTGTCCGGCTGTTCCGAATTGCGAAAACCGTCCAAGATTCGGCTAAGAATGGTCGTCGATAGGGGCTTATATAACAGGGTAATCTAAAGTCACCTTGGAGTGAGACGCTTATAAAAAAGTTAGGGCTTAGTAAAGCTTAGCAACCCATAGTATAATCTATTTATTTGTTTAATTTAGTTCTACGGTTACGTCTCCTTTAAGGAGATTAAATTATCTTATAAACCGCTTTTATTATTATATTTATTATTTAATTTTAAAAAGTTTTATTTTTTATAAAACTTTCGAATTTATTTCAAAAAGCCGATATTTTTTTTAATTTACGAAAATTAACGTTAACTAAAAAAAATTATTATTAAAAGATTTTTAAATTAACTATATAAACATTTTTTATCCGGTTTTAATATATTAAAAATATAATAAATTTATTATTAATTTAATACGCTACGGTATATATCGAAATTAATTAAACGTCGAAATTTAATAAACGGAAAAAAAAGATTTATATACGTTTAAATGAAAATATTAATTATTAATAAATATTATACGAAAATTTAAAAATATTTCGTAAATAATTCGAACTTACTCGGGTTGTTATCGTATAATACGGTATTATAAAAAATTATCATTTTAATAAAACTAAATTTTTAATAAATTTTTTTATAATAACGGATATAATAACTATTAATATTAAAAAACGTAAAAAATTTAAATAAATTTAAAAAAATAAAAAATACGTTATAATTATTTAAATTATTAATTCTTAAAGTTAAGTTATACCGTTATTTATTATTATAACGGGAGAAAATTACTTAAAGGTTTAATTTTATAATAATTTATTATTAATAACCGATTAAAAAATTATATTAAATAATAATAATTAATTAATAAAGGAAATAATTTTAAAATAAATTTAATTTTTTAATTAATATATTTAAACACGTACGAAATAATCGAAACGTTTTTTTATCTTTAACAGTTACGAAAATTATAATTTAATAAAATTCGAAAAATATTATATTAATTACGATATTATTACATTTTACAAGGTAAAGTGTAATTAAGGTATCTAGCTAGCTGTATAAGAAGCTAATTTATTTACTAAGTACGTATACGAAGGATTATATAAACGCGACTGGGGAGCACCCCCTTAAAAACCGTTCCTTTTTAGCCAAGGGCCGGAAAAACGTAATACGGGTTATGTAATACGGTAATTAACGATAGATACACCCGATTAATTAATTAGTTCCTAACGTCCCTAATCGTAACTAATCCTACCAGCTACCCCTTAATTGTCGCCGACACGGTGGCGAAGCCGAAGCCCCAATTAGTCTAGCTCCTTTAGGCTAGCGCTACCTAGAGGAACGGTAGCCCAAGCTGGATTTGAACCAGCTGTTTCTTAAGATTAACCGAAACAGGGTGCCCAAGCCTGTCGCAATTAAAAGAGACCACACCCAGGCTCGCGGCCACTAAGCCATTAGGCCATTACATTTTACATACCCGTATATTTTTCGCATAAATTTTAACTTTTAATAAATTTTCTTTTTTTTTTCTTTTAAAATGCCTTTATTTATTATATATTAAAAAGTTAATATAATATTATTATATTTATATCGTTTAAAAAACTTTCCTTACCGGTTTTTATTATATATTTAATATTATTATAACGTTTAATAATACTAAATCCGGATTTATAAAAATTAACTATATTTTATTTAACTTTAATTACTTTATTTAATTCGAAATTTTTCCAGTTATATTTACGTTAACCGTCTTCTTATTAACCTGTACCGATTTTATTCGGTTTTTACCTGCGAAAACTTTTAAAAATATTAAGAAAATAATAAAATAAAAAAGTTATTTATAAAAAAAGATTAAAAATTATTAAGGTAACTTGCCGAAAAAAATCGTTAAATCGGTACATTTTTTAATAAAAAATAACTTATTATTTTTATACGAAATTACTTTTTTTGAAAAAAAATTACTTAATTACGCAAAACGAATTATATTTTAAATAAACGTTAAAAAATTAAAAATAAACGTTTTTTTAAAATAAAAGGGATGTTTATTAAATAAAAAGGATAAATTTCTTTAGCTAAAATAGAAAAAGGTAATAAAAAATTTTAATTAATAACGATTAAAAATAATTATTATAAAAGAGTTACGATAAAGAAACGGAAATGTAATATTTACGGTAATCTTAAACATAAAACGCGTATTTATAAAACAGCTATAAATACGTTTAGCTAAAAAAAAATCCGATTAAATTATATTATTTTAATATATTATAGTTAATTAATTTAAATTTTTTATCGTAAAATGCTAAAAAGCGGCTTATAAGGTAGTTTGGTTTATAATGTAATGTAATTAGTTACCTTTTTTTAATAAACTTAATTTTCGCCGTTTTATTTTATCGTTATTTCTTTTCTTTATTATCGGACATTTTTAATTTTATAACCGTATTTATTATAGTTAAAATAAAATAATTTGCTTTATTTATTTCATAAAAACTTATCTTTTAATTATTTATATTATATAAGGTCGTTAAAGTTAAGCCGTATTATCTAAGCTAAGCTAATAATATAAACTAATTATATTAATAATTAATACGATAAATATTTTACCCAGTATTTTCGAATACGGTAATTATTAATAGTTTTTATGGTAATAATAAATTATACGTTTCGGTTACGAAAAGCTTTATTCCGAAACCGATTACGTAATGCCGATAAGTTTCGACCCTGATAAACTTTATGTTTTCTGGCTAG
The DNA here is from genome assembly GCA_004155055.1 of Monosporascus sp. CRB-8-3. Lineage (NCBI taxonomy): Eukaryota > Fungi > Ascomycota > Sordariomycetes > Xylariales > Monosporascus > Monosporascus sp. CRB-8-3. The sequence goes on from QJNZ01000055.1 coordinate 162,414, forward strand.
TTCGGCAGGGGGAATTTCCTGGAATGCAATGATTTAAAAGATGTTAAACTTTTCGCGGTAAACCTTAAGTCCGTATAAAATGGTTGCTTTGCGATTTTTTGTTAGTTTTACGATTAAAAGTGTTAAATGTTAACTAGAAAAAAGAGTTAAGAACTTTAAATTAGCTATTTTTAACCTTAATCGATTTTATAATTTCTCGAATTTTTATTAATTAAAACAGGTGAAATATGCCGGGGAATTTTTATTATAAAATACCGATATTCCGTAATTATAAAGTTTTTATAGAAAACGTTTTTATTAAAGTTTTTAAATTTAATAAGGCTTTGGAATAAGTTAAAGGTATCGATATTTTCGTCGATTTAATCGATTTTTCTAAAAAAATCGGATTTTGTTTTTAATTTTCGGATATAATTTAATATATATGCAAGGTCGTTAGATTTAAGCCGTATTATCCAGGCTGAGCTAAAGATACGAAGTAATTATACTAATAATTAATACGATAAATACTTTACTTAATATTTTCGAATACGGTAACTATTAATAGTTTTTACGATAATGATAAATTGTACGTTTCGGTTACGAAAAGCCTTATTCCGAAGCCGATTGCGTAATGCCGATAAGTTTTGACCTTAATAAACCTTATGTCTTTTACGGTTCGGCAGGGGGAATCTTTTAGAATGTTAACAATAATTTAAAAGATGTTAAGTTTTTTGCGGTAAATCTTAAGTCCGTATAAGATGGTTATTGTGCAACCTTTTGCCTGTTTTACGATTTTATCCTTAATCGATTTTACGACTTTTCGAATCCTTATTAATTAAAATAGTTAAAATATACCGGGTAATTCCTATTACAAAATACCGGTATTCCGTAACTATAAAATCTTTACGGAAAACGTTTTTTTTTTAAGGTTTTTAAGTTTAATAAAGCTTTAAAACGAGTTAAAAATATCGATATTTCCGTTAATTTAACCGATTTTTCCTAATAAGATCGGATTTTGCTTTTAATTTACGGATACGATTTAATTTATTAAAGCAAAAGTAATTAAAAGTTAGATAACCTTATAGTGGAAAATATCGATTATATAAAGGAACTATTAGGAAAGTTGGATATAAGCGGCAAAGGGTTTAAAAATTTCGAAATTTAACTTTTAGCTTAATATAAGGAGGATTACGAGTAATAATTTGTCCGGTTATTCCGGATTGCGAAAACCGTTTAGAATTCGGTTAAAAATGGTTATCGATAAGGGTATAATAGGGCAGTTTAAAGATACCTTAAAGTAAGACGTTTATAAGAAGGTTAAGGCTTAGTAAAGCTTAGTAACCGATATTACAATTTATCCATTTGTTTAATGTTATTCTACGGTTACGTTTTCTCTTAAGAGAACAATTTAATATATATAAATAAAAATAATTAAAAGTTAAATAATTTTATAATTAAAAATATCGACTATATAAAGAAATTATTGGAAAAATTAAATATAAGTAATAAAAGGTTTAAAAATTTCGAAGTTTAACTTTTAACTTAATATAAGTTAAAAAATTACGAACGATAATTTATCCGGTTATTCCGGATTGCGAAAACCGTTTAAAATTCGGTTAAGAATAGTTGTCGATAGGGGTATAATAAGGCAGTCTGTAAAAAGGTTAGAGCTTAGTAAAGCTTAGTAACCGATATTATAATCTATTTATTTGTTTAATTTAGTTTTATGTTTACGTCTTCTTTAAAAAGATTGTTTATATTATAACTTTATTTTTTTAATTATTTCTTATATGTAATTTCCTTATTATTTTTATTTCGCAATTTAGTAATAAAATTATTAAAAACTTAAATAATTATTATAGTTTAATATTAACGAAATACTTTTTTATTCGGAATTTTAAACTAGTAACGTTTTTATATTTTTGATTTTACATAATATTTAAAAAATATTTTATTATAATAACGAATTAAACATTTAAATTTAATTGTTAGAATATATACGGTAGTTAAAGGAATTAGGTATAAGGGGTCGCTAGGGTAACGGAGGAGTGGGCGCGATAAACCTACTATTTGTATATATGTAGCCTAGACCTAGCTTTTTTACACCTTTCCCACCTATAGGGAATAACCTAGATTAATTAAAATCCCAGCGATATCTCGAATTACGACGCGTTTCCTTATATTTATAATGTAATTAATTAAAAATATTAATTTATTAATTTATATCTTTAACTTTATATAAAGGTTTTAAAGTTTTAAAAATATTCGCATTCTTTATAAACTAATAATATTTATTATTAAGTTTTTTAACGTTAATAATAGTAGTAATAGTTAATAATTAGTAAAATAATTTAAAAAATATCTATTATTATTATAAAATTAAAATATTATATTTTAAAATTAAAAGTTATTTTTTATAAGTTTTTCGAATAACAATTTATTAAACGTTTTTATAAATTATTATAAATTAAGACTTTAAATTTAACCGTTTATATTTTTAAATATTATAATTATCGTTAAAGTTATTATCGAATTAATAAATTTCCGTTCTTAATTAATATATATATTTTTTACTGTTTTTTTACCTAGTTTTATTAAACGTTAATTATATTAACGAACTCTTTCTGTTTAATATTGAACTGTAATTTATCATATTTTATAAACCTTTTTTTTTCGAAATAATTTGAAAATATCCGTAATATTCCTTTTAAATACAGGGATTTTTATTATTATTATTATTATAACGTACTATATAAGTTCGCGAGCTAAATAAGCTAGCGAGCAGTTTGTTAATACCTTTTAACAATAAATTCGAAGTGATTAATTATAATATATTAAATTAATTAAAATTAATCGGTTTTCTTTTCGCTAAATGTTTTTATAGCTTTTTTACAAGTACGCGTATTATATCCGGGCTTGTCGTAAACGTTATATTTCCGTTTCTTCGTTTTAACGCTTTTGTAATAATTATTTTTAGTCGTTATTTGATATATTTTTTCATCACCTTTTCTTTTTCGGCTAGCAAAACTTATTTTTCTTATATAGTAAATGTTCTTTTATTAAAAAAAAACGTTTGTTTTTAGTCCTTCCACGTTTACTTAAAATATAATTCGTTTCGCGTAATTAAATAACATTTTTAAAAAAAAGCCATTTTATATAAAAGTAATAAGTTATTTTTTATTATAAAATTAACCGATTTAACAATTATTATTAGCAAGTTACCTTAGTAATTGTTAATCTTTTTTAAAATAACGTCTTTATTTTATTACTTTTTTAAAATTTTTAAAAGTTTATACAAACGGGGAACGAATAAAACCGACAGAGGTTAACGAGAAGATAATTAACGTAAATATAATTAGAAAGATTTTAAGTTTAAAAAAAGGATTTAGGATTAAATAAAACGAGGTTAATTTTTGTAAATCCGGATTTAATATTATCGAACGTTATAATAATTTTAAACACGTTGTTAAAGCCGATAAGAAAATCTTTTTTAGTAATATAAATATAATAACATTATATTAAGCTTTTAATATATAATAAATAAACGCGTTTTAAAAAAATGCGTTAAAAAGTTAAAATTTATATTAAAAAAAATAAGTATGCAAGGTTATTAGGTTTAAGCCGTATTATCCAGGCTGAGCTGAAGATATAAAGTAATTACACTAATAATTAATACGATAAATACTTTTTCCTAATATTTTCGAATACGGCAATTATTAATAATTTTTACAGTAACGATAAATTATACTTCGGTCGTAAAAAGTTTTATCCCGAAATTGATTACGTAATGCCGACAAATTTCGACTTTAATAAATTTTATATTTTTTAACTAATTTAACAGGGGGAATTTTAAATAATAATTTAAAAGATATTAAGTTTTTCGCGGTAAACTTTAAATCCGTATAAAATAGCTATTTTACGACCCTTTATTAGTTTTACGATTAAAAATATTAGGTATTAATTAGAAAAAAAGGTTAAAAATTCCAGATTAATTATTTTTTTTAATGTCGATTAATTTTAAAATATTTTTTTAAATCTTTATTAATTAAAATAATTAAAATATACCGGTTAAATCCGAATATTAAGTTTTAATACTCCGTATTTCCGGAATTTTAACGAAAACGGTTTCAATTAAATTACCCGATTTAAATAAAACAATCGGTCGAATAAAATATATCGATATTTTTATCGATGTTAATAATTTATCCGAAAAAAATCGGGTTTTATTTTTAATTTTCGGATACGATTTAATTTAAAACGGTAAAAATAATCGATTTTTACGCAAACTTATATTAAAAAAATATCCGGTTTATAAAAGAATTACTGGCAAAACTGGAAAATAACGATAACGAGCTTAAAAACGTCGAAATTCAACTTTTAAATCGATACAAAAAGTATTACGAACGATAATTTATCCGGCTATTTCGGATTGCGAAAACCGTTTAAAATTCCGTTAAAAATAATCGTTAATAAGTGCATAATTAAGTAATTTATAAGGTTAGGGTTTAGTAAAACTTAGTAACCGATAACATAATCTATTTATTTATTTAATTTAATTCTACGGTTACGTCTTTTTTAAGGAGAAAAAAAAATAAGTATATAAAATGTAATAATATCGTAAATAACGTAATATTTTTCGAATTTTATCTAATAATAATTCTCGTAACCTTAAAGGATAAAAAAACGTTTTTAGTTTTTTATATACGTTTAAATATATTAATTAAAATATTAAATTTATTTTAAACTTATTTCGTTTAGTATTTAGTTATTATTATTTAATATATTTTCTTAATAGGTTATTAATAATAAATTATTATAAAATTAAAATTCAAGTTAATTCTTTTCCGTTTTAATATTAAATACCGATATAACCTAATTTTAAAACATAATAATTTATAAAGTCGTTAAGTTTAAACCGTATTATTTAGGTTAAGCTAAAGATACGAAATAATTATATTAATAATTAATACGATAAATATTTTACTTAATATTTTCAAATACGGTAATTATTAATAACGTATTATATAACCGAGCTTTATATACAAGCAAGTTGTACACTTTTTAATACGTCGCGATAGTAAATTCGAATTAAATAACTATAACATATTAAATTAATTTAAATTAATCGGATTTTTTATCGTTAGATGTCTTTATATCCTTCTTACAAATACGCATATTATATCCGGGTTTGCCGTAAACGCTATATTTCCGTTTTTTCGTTTAAACCCTTTTGCGATAACCTTTTTCGGCCGTTACTAGCTGTAATTATTTACTATTACCTTTTTTCGTAATTATAAAAATTTATACTTTCTTTATAATAAGTATTTCTTTTTTTTAAAAACGTTTATTTTTGGTTTTCCGGCGTTTACTAAAAACGTAATTCGTTTCGCAAAAGTAACCGTTTTTTTCCCGAAAAAAAGCGATTTCGTATAAAAAAAATAAGTTATTTTTTATTAAAAAATTAACCGATTTTAATATCTTTGTCGGCAAGTTACCCTAATAATTTTTAATTTTTTTTTTTACAAATAACGTTTTTATTAAGTTGTTTTAATAATATTTTTAGAAATTTTCGTAATAAGGAAATAACGGAATTAGCAAAGGTAAATAAAAAAACGGTTAATATAGGTATAATTAGAATTTTTAGCTCGGAAAAAACGCGATTAGAATTAAATAAATTAAGTTCCGCTTTTGCGAATCCGGATTTAATATTGTTAGTTATTATGGCAGCTTTAAACGCGTTATAGAAACCGGCGATAAAATCCTTTTTAGTAATATAAGTAACGTAACGTTATATAAGATTTTTAATATATAACGAATAAGCACGTTTTAATACGGAAAAATAAAATACGTTAAAAAGTTAAAACCGATAAAAAAAATAAGTAAATATATAAAATGTAATAATATTATTAGTTTTGCAATAATTTTCGAATTCGATCGAATAATGGTTTTCGTAACCGTTAAGGATAAGGAAATGTTTCGAACTTTTAATACGTATTTTAATATATTTATCGAAATGTTTAATCTACTTTAAACTTAGTTTATTTATTATCCAGCCGTTTTTGCTTATAGTAATTTTTTAATCGGGTAAAAATAGGTTATCGACGAACCAGCAAAAAAAGTAGTTTTTCCCGGTAAGGATAATAAATAAGGATAAGGCCTAGTTTTGAAAGTTAATAGTTAGTATTACCGTAAATCATTCCTTATTTCCTTATTACGTTTGTTTAGGTTTTTTACGTTTTTCGGTATTTATAATTATTATGTTTGTTGTTATAAGAAAATTTATTAATAATTTTATTTTATCGAAGTTGTAAATATTTTTTTTCGTAATACCGTATTTTGCGATTATAACCCAAATAAGCTTAAATTATTTACGAAATATTTTTGGATTTTCGTATAAAATTTGTTAATAATTTATTTTTCGATTTAAACGCGTTTTAAATTTATATTGCCGTTTAATAAAGTTGGATACTTAATTAATTTTAATACGTTTTATAACGCGTTACGTAAGTAACAAATTCGCTATATCTTTAACATACTGATACCGGATGGAAAACGTTCGTATATTTAGCTTAAGGATTCGTTCGACAATCGATCTTTTTTTAATCGGCGTTAATTTTCGCGAATTAGGGACGGTATCGGGTCGGGCGTATTTGTTATTAATTTGCGTTTTTAAAGTAATAAATAAGATATTATAAATAAAACTAAGTTTTTTATAATTAAGTTTCGGATTTCGTTTTTTAGCTTAAATAGCTAGGTTTATTTTCGCTTTTTTTATAAACTATTTTATGTTATAGTTATTAAAAAATAAGTAATTAAAGTTAAAAAGTTAAAATAATGAAAAAAAATGTACAGCTTATTTATATGTACAGCTCGTTTATATAATACGTTAGTTTTTATAATAACGATAAATTATACCTTAATCGCAAAGAATCTTATTTTAAAGTTAATTACGCAATGCCGATAAACTTCGACCTTAATAAACCTTATACCCTTTAGTTAATTTAATAAGGGGAATTTTAAATAATAACTTAGAAGATATTAAACTTTTCGTAGTAAATCTTAAGTTCGTATAAAATAATTACTTTATAACCTTTTGCCGGCTTAATAGCTTAGTAGTTATAAGCCTGGGTGTCTCTTTTAATTGCGACAGGTTTAAGCACTTTATTTCGGTTAATCTTAAGAAATAGCTAGTTTAAATCCAGCTTAAGCCACCGTTTCTCTAGGTAACGCCAGCTTAAAAAGAGCTAAACTAATTAGGGCTTCGGCTCCGTTACCGTATCGGTAACAATTAAGGGGTAGCTAAGGTTTAGAACTAGTTACGATTAAGGGCGCTGGGAATTAATTAATTAATCGGATATATCTTATCGTTAGTTACCGTATGTTATATAACCCGCATTACGTTTTTCCGGCCCTTAGTTAAAAAGGGACGGTTTTTAAAGGATGCTTCCCGGTTGCGTTTATGCAATCCTTCGTATACGTACTTAGTAAATGGATCAGCTTCCTATATAGCTAGCTAGATACCTTAATCGCACTTTACCTTGCATAACCCTTCGCCAGTCTTACGATAGCTACCTTCTTTAACCTCGATTAATCTTTAAACTTTTTAAACCTCTATTAATTAAAACAACTAAAACATGCCGGCTAAATCTAAATATAGAGTCCTAATACTCCGTACTTTCGGAATCTCGATAAAAACGGTCTCGATCAAGTTACCTAACCTAAATAAAATAATCGGCCGAATAAAATATATCGACACCTCCGTTAATATTAACAACCTTTCCGAGAAAGAAAACTTAATAATTTAAATACTTATAATTTATTTTTTATTTATTTATTAAATTTATTTAAGTTTTTTACGTTTTTCGATATTAATAATTATTATACTTATTATTATAAAAACTTTAGTAAAAACTTAATTTCGCCGAAGTTATAAATATTTTTTTATAATGCTATATTTTACGATAATAACTTAAATAAATTCGAATTATTTACGAAATGTTTTTAAATTTTCGAATAATACCTTTTAATAATTAATATTTTAATTTAAACGTATTTTAAATTTTTTTACGGTTTAATAAGATTAAATATTTAATTATTTTCAATACGTTCCGTAATACGTTCCGTAAATAACAAATTCGTTATATTTTTAATATATTAATGCCGGATAAAAAACGTTTACGTATCTAGGTTAAAAATTCGTTCGACAATAAATTTTCTTTCGGTCGCCGTTAATTTTCGCAAATAGGAGATAATATTAGCTCGAGCGTATCGATTATAATATTAGATTTTTAACGTAAATTCGGGGACGTTATATATAGAATATAACTTTTTAAAATTATATTTTAGATTTCGTTTTATAGCTTGGATAATTAAGTTTATCCTAGATTTTTTTATGAAACGGTTTATATTACTAGTATTAAAAAATATTATCATATAAAAAACGTATTATAATTCGAAATATTATTATTATTTTAATTATTTAAAGTTATTTTTAATAAATACGAAAAATATAAAAACAATTAAAATTAAGCTATATATATATAAATAGTAAATTTATTACGTTTATTTTTCCGTGATCTTAGAAACTTTTAAATTTAATTCCTTTAGTTATAATATATATTTTAATAGTAATATTATAAAATATTAGTATTTGTTAGGATACGCGGTGTTTTTCTGATTGTTATTAGTATTAAGATGTGTGTATTACTTAGTTATATTTAGAATGTATTTGTTCTAAATGCAAAAGATTAGTTAAAAAGGTAGGTGCGCTGGATTTACTTAAGACGTGTTCGGGTAAACGTTATACGGGCTAATTAACCCTGTTGTATGCTAACGTACCGAATCTTAATACGTCTTTTTACGTTGTATATATATTCGAGAATTTTCGGAAAAACTTTAATTAATACGTTTGGGAATTAAATTTTAACTTTTATACAGAAAACCGATAAAAAACTAATGAAAAAGTAATAAAAAAATAATTTGCATAATTCGGAATTAAACCTTTAATTTTTGCGCGAAAGGTTAAGTTATACGTTATATTAACCTACTGTATTAAATAGCCGGCTTTTTTATTTTACCGTTCCGTTGTAATTATACCGGGCTGTAAAACCTATTTTTTCCGAAACGTTTCGAATTAGGTTAGGCGTTAATATGGGAAAACGTTTTGTTTTGTTAACCTGTTACGTTATAGGTTTTATAATTTTAAAAATTGGATTTATTTTTTAACGGTAATATTAGTAAGTAATTAAAATTATTGCTTTTTAAGTTCCCCCTTATAAAAAACTATCGAATAAAAGTTTTTTTCCGGTTAATTAAAGGATATTGATTAATTATAAGCTATATATAAAATGTTAGCGTCTTTAGGTAAAGATTAACGTAGAGGGTTATGGGTAAATATAAATAAGTGATTTTATAGAAAATTAAAGTTTTAAAATTAATAGGTAAACGGATATTTTCGGGTAGTCGTAAGAAAAATACCGCGGTTATCGTTTTTAATAACGAAAAATAGGTTTTAATAAGGGAACGCCTTTTTTCCCGTATAAAGGGAATTTAGCGGGATTATTTTTTTTATCAATTACTTTAATTAAATCTTAAGTATTTCTTAAACGTTCTTAAAGTTTAAGTTGGTGATAAATTTGTTATATGTTATTTTATTTAATAGTTTAATAAATCCGTTAATAAAGTTTTTTACGTTTTTAATATATTTAATCTTTATTTGGCCTTCTTGGATTTTCTGGCGTATATAATAGTGTTTAATACGTATATAACGTTTCTTTCGTAATATAGCGTTTTTTTTAATTTATTTTTTCGTACCGTTATTATTTTTAAAAACGGTAATAAGGTTTTTAAGTATAAGGCTAAGTTTTTCGAAAAAAATCCATACGTTTGTTATTTCGGTAATTACGGCGTTTAATATTACGTATTTAATTTCCGAGGTATATTTTGTAATAACTTGCTATCGTTTTAATACTTACGTTATTAGGTTTCCTATTATAAATAAAACGTAACTAATAATAAACTTAATTATATCGGAGTTATTTGTAAAACTTATATTAACTGTTATAAATAACTTTAGCTTATTATAAGCGTAATAAAAATATTTTTCGTTTAATTTCCGGTATCGAATAAATAGTTTCGAGGTTTTTTTTAGGTATTTTAAAAGGCGTTTGATATATTTTCGATATTTGGGAGACGGGTTATTTATAAATTGCGCTTAAATAAACGTTGTAAACGTTATATTTGGTTTAGTTATATAATTGGAGAAGTTAAACTTGTTAATAAGGCTAGCGTAATTGAAGATATTTTATTTGTTAATTTTACTTTTATAATATGTTACGTAATTTAGATGTTTTTTAATAAAAAAGGTTAATTTTGTTTTTATATTGTTAATACTTAAGTTTATTAACGTTTTATTAATATATTGTTCCTGGTTAAAACGGACGTTGTTTATTTTAAACGATCGAATAATACGGATATCGAGGTATTAATTTGCCGTTTCGAAGTTATTTATCGGAACGTTACCGGCGATGGTATTTGTTATAATTTTTAAACGTACTTTATTAGGGCCGAAAAGTAAAAAATTATCGACGTATAAAGTGATTACGTTGCGGGTTTTCGCGTTAAGGTATATCGTATTGTCGGATAATAGCGGTTTAAAGCCGTATTTGTTAAATATCGTTCGGATTTTTTTTTGTTATGTGGTACCGGTTTGCTTTAATCCGTATAGGGGGTTTATTAGTTTAATAATTTTTTTAAGCGTAAAATTAAAACGTTATTTTTTATTTGGATATATGTCGAAATATTTTTATAATATAGGGAAACGTTTTATAAAAATTTGTTTTTTTAAGTTACCGTTTAGGTAAATAGCGATAAAATCGATTTGTTAGATATATTATTTTATAAGCGTTATAAATGTTATAAGGATTCGTTAATATACCGTACGTACGGTAATTATAATTATTTCGTTATAGTCGATTTTTTTTCGTTAGGTGAAATTGTATATAACGATACGAACTTTATATTTTTCTAATTCGCCCGTTAACGTATATTTTTTTTTAAGATTTATTTGGTATTTATTAAGTAACTTTTAATAGCTTTAGTTGTTAATTTAAAGGCAAAGGTTCCTTATTATAAGTTTTCCTTAATTTTTTTATAAATGGCCTTAAGTTATATATTTTATTTAGGGTTAGTTATAGCTTCTTTAAAACTGGGTTTGTCGTTATTTATGTTAAATAGGCGGTAAATGTTATTATTAAATATATTGCGTACGTATATTTGTTTGTAAATTTATTGGATTATATTACGGTTATTTAGATTTCCGTAAAAGTTATTTTCCGATTCGTTAAAGAAATTAAGGTTATAAATGCCCGGAAAGGGATTAACGCCTTTTTGGGTTAAGGCCGTTATAATTTCGGGGTTTTTATTAAATGCCTTATATATATATAGTTCGGGCTTGATTTTTTTCGGTTTACCTCGTTTTCGTTTTACGGTTTTTATTTTATTATCTATTTGGTCGTTTGATATAATGTTATTATTATAGTTATAGACGTTAACGCCTTTTTTTCGGGGTCGGTAACGGAGTTTACGTTATATATAGGGAGGTAAAGACTTTATAACGTTTTTCGGGTCGGGTGGTTTATTTTTTTATCTGTCATACCTGTTTTTTTATAAATTCGTATATGTAATGTAATTAGGAAATAACCGTTTTTTAGTAATTAGATTTTGTAGTTGTAGATGCTTTAATAACCTAGAAATAAATTTTTAGCATTTCGTGTTTTTAGTTTTTTAACTTTGATTCGATGATTCTCGTCGATTAGGACCGTATAGCGGTTGTTAATAATATGCAGGTGCGCGTTATCCGGCTTAATCGTTTGTTTTTTGTTGTTTAACGTCCGATTATAATATTTTTATGGTATAATATAGTTAATTATAAATTATCCAATATGATTTAACGTATGGGTTATCGTTTTTATAACGTAATCCCAGAAATAAGTCGGGATATATATTTGGATAACTATAACGTAAGCGTTAATTTGGACGATTTGTATGTTTTATTCCGGAATATCGTTTTGGTATTAATTATAAGGGCTGGAGTTAATTAATTTGATTTTTTCGGTGTTATAAAAGGTTTCGAATAGATTTATTCCGAACTTTTTTTTTTATTAATGCGGAAAATTTTAATTATTTTGTTATCCAGGGTTAATCTAGTTTTTACGTTCGTTATATATAAACCAAGGTATTATTATATTTCGTTCTTAATTTTGTACGTTTTAAAAACGCGGTAATAATTAACGTCGTTTATAATTAAGCTGTAATACGCGTTGCCGTTAATGGTAACGGGCTTAATTTAACCTACGTTATACCAAAATAATTCCTTAATATATGTTTTTTTTTCCTAGGGGTTTTTCGAAGGTATTTTAATAATCTTGGTTCGATTATAAGCTTTATAAACGATTAGTTCGACGTTTGTTTCGTTTAAGTTTATTTCTGTGGTTATCTTAATGGTTTATTTTAACCGTTTGTTATTAGAATAGCATAAACGGTAATATTAAAAAACGAGTTTTTTTAATATTACTTTTGTTATTAAGATTTTTTATTAATAGTGAAAGTTTATAAGGTTTTTAGCATCTCGTTTATTTTACTTTATGCTATTCTTAGTGCGTGTTTTTATTAAGTTTCGTCGGTTAGGCCGTTTACGGAAAGTTTTTTTTATCCGTACGTTCAGAAAAGGAAATTTTTTTTGGGGATGTTTATTATAGTTAATTTTGTGCCGTTATTATTAATTAAATAATTCCGGTTAAGGTATTCTTTTCGTTTGTAAAAGATTTCGTTAAAGAAGATTCGTAATAGGAAAGTAGGTACGTATAATATATATCGTAAGGCGATCGAATTGTATTTACCATTGGTCTTTTTAAAATCCTAGTTAATTATATTAATTATTTCGGCTTGGATTGGCCCTCCCCCAGTAATAATTATAAATTTCTTATCCCGTATATTTAGCAATTGTTTTAGAAGGTAATTTTTGGCGTTGTTTATGATAAATACGTTGGTTTCTGAGTTTTATAATATCTTGTTACGGTTTTCCTTATATATATTATATAACTAAAATATTAAAACTCGGGGTTTATTTTGCGTATATTCGTTTTCGGATTTTTTGTTAAAGTTTTCCGTAATCGGTTTTATATTTGCTTTTAGGCGTAGTATTAGTTCGTTATTGGCTGCATTGTTAAGTGCGTATGCAAGGAGTTTTTTCGATATACCAGTATTTTTAGATTTGGACCTTTTAAGGCGTTATACGCCGCTTTTTTAAGTGGAGGCGGCAACGCCTTTTAAAACGTTGTCCTATTACGTAACGCGTTTAACGTTCTTTATGGCGTAATTAAAAAGTTTTATAATTTTTTTTATTTCTAATTAATTAATTTCTGTAATGTATTTAGTTTAATATCTTTTAAAAGGCTAATTATATAGGTTTTTAAAACTGTCTGGGATGAAATGCGCCTTTAATAAACGTTGCTGGCTGTTAACGTTATTATTGTTGTTATTATTGTTATTATTAGATTTGCCGTTATTATTATTTTGTCCGTTATTGCGTTAACCGTTTTGTTAACTATTATTATTCTTATTTTTCTTAGGTTTTCGGTAGTCCTTAGTTAAGTAACCGTATTTCCTATAGTTCTAATAAAGGGGTTCGCTTTTAACGTTTTATGAAGGTTTATTACTGTTATTTTTTCCCTTATTGTTGTTATTGTCTCGGGCGTTGTGATTTTGGTTCTTAGGTTTATTATTGCTGTTTTTATTATTTTTAGCCTTTTTTATTCGGTAATAGAATTTATTGTTAAAATTATTTATTAGGCGGTAAATTGTATAATTAGTTTTGCGGAATACGGAGTTTATTATTCGATATCAGTTATTTATTTTATCCTTAACGGCGGTTAAGAATATGGTAATTTGTTAATCTTTGCTTAATTTTATACCGTATTCCTTAATTTTACGGATTAGTTTCTGAAATTTCGTAATAAAGGCGATTAGGTTTTTACCGTCGTAACGGTATTGGTTTAGTTTTTTTTAGAGGGAGCGTTAACGGGCTTTTCCAGTCGTAATATAGGTTTTACGGAAGGTTTTTAATATTTTTAAGCTTTTTTTGATTCCGGTAACGAGCTTTAAGGGCGCCCGACGTATCGTTTTAGTAATTGCCTTCGCCAAACGTAGCTTATTAAGGGTAGAAAGTTTTATTTTTTCCTTATAGCTTATTTTTTTCAGTATAAGGTTTAAAGCGTTTTTTTAAAGTTTTTAATTTTTAAAGCTTTTTAAATGGTTTTCCTTATTTAAGGCGAAATCGAAGCGTTTCTAACGGAGGGCGGAATCCTTTTTTTTGGACTTTTTTTTTTTGTTTTTTTTCTTTTTGTTTTTTTGTTACGTTTATAATAACGTTTTTTCCGATTATTGTTATTCGAATCGTTTGAATTATTTTCCAAATCCGAATCCGAATCCGAATTTAAATTTGAAGATGACGATGAGGAATTAAACGATAAAAATAAGCCGTTATTACTTCCTTTACCGTTACCGTTTTTTCCGCCGCCGCGTTTACCGTTACCTTGTGACGAGAGCGAAGGAGGTGGTAATAGAAACCGTTTCGATAAGTATGACGACAACGTTTTTATTCGTAGGCCGTTTGTGGCCAGGTTTTTTTAAAGATCCGTGGGATCTTTTGGGAGGGAAGGCTTTTTTTTTGCTTTTTTTTTTTCCTTGGGTTTCTCGTTATATTTTAGGTTTTTGATAATAATTTTAAAGTTTTTATTAAATATTCCAGTTGGTTTTGATAGTTCCGGTTTTGCTGATGGGCTATTACTGGGATAGGAGTCGACTTTTTTTGTTAGTATCGTTTTAAAGCGCTTAGATTTGTTTTTATATAGGTTGCTTATAATATGGGTCCGCTGGAGTTGTTTTTTTAGGGCCCGTTAATTTTGTTTAGCTAGTTAGCGTTGCTTTCGTTTAGTAGTTGCTTTGTTAATTAATAGTTCGATTTGTTTGCGTAGATACTTTATCTCCGCGTAAAAACGTTCTTTGTTAAGATAGGATTTTGATAAATCCGTAAAGGTATCCTGGGGTTTTAAAGTTTCCCTTTATTGGGCGATATAAGGGTTGTATAAGGGCATTAATTAATCGTTTTAATAAAACTTTATCGTATGATATATTTAATTGAATAAATTCGTTCTCGTGGTTGCTGCCGATTACTTTGATTTTAGGCCGGTTAATTAAAACCTTGTAACGCGTTAATTGTAATTTCGTGGCGATATATTGCGAATAACAGAAATAAAAAAGCTTTTATTGCAATTTTTCTTTAAAGGAATTAAAAGATATTAACATGTTAGGATATACGGTGCTAATCTGACTGTTATTGGTATTAAGATATGTATATTACTTAGTTGTGTTTAGAATGTATTTGTTTTAGGTGCAAAAGATTAGTTAAAAAGGTGGGTGTGCTGGATTTACTTAAGACGTATTCGGGTAAGCGTTGTACGGGCCAACCAACCCTGTTGTATGTTAACGTACCGAATTTTAATAGTATTAAAATAATAAAAGAGATAATTATATAAATATTTAATTCGATAAAAAAAGGTTTTACGTAATACCGATAAACCTTAACTTTATTAAGTTTGTATTAATTTTTAAATTATTAAATGAAGAAAAGCTTTAAATTAAAAATAATATAATTTAAAACATGTCCTAATAGCTTAGTTATTGTAAACCTAGGTGCATTTTATAATTGCGATAGGTTTAAGTACCCTGTTACGATTAATCGTAAAAGATAATACGAATCTAGTTTATAACCCCGTTTTTTAAGTAGTGCTAGCTTAAAAAGCTAATTATTTAGGGTTTCGATTTTACTATTACGCCAGCGATAATTAGGTAACTGGGAGCTTTTAAAACTACCTGCGATTAAGGGTTTTCAAAATTAATTAACTAAATTATATACGTTATTAATTATTTATTACCGTATATTTACGATCTGCGTTACGTTTTTCCGGCCTTTATTATAAAGAAATAGCTTTTAAAAGATATTTCCCGGTTACGTTTATAAAAAACCGATTATACGTATATTTAATAAATTAATTAATTATATACTAACGTACTATATAAGTAAATCGCTTATATAAACGAATTACTTATTTCTTAGTGTTTTACGATAACGAAGTAAAATAAAATAATTATAACAAAATAAATTAATTTAACTTAATTAAATTCCTTATCGTTAAACGCTTTTATAATTTCCTTATAAGTATGTATATTATGTCCGGGCTTATTATAAACGTTATATTTCCGTTTTTTCGTTTAAATCTTTTTACGATAATTACTTTTTTTTAACTATAAACGCCTTTGCCTTTTTTATAGTAAGCGTTTTTCTTTTTTAAAAACCTATGTTTTTAGATTTCCGGCGTTTACTAAAAACGTAAATCGTTTTCTAAAGGTAACCGTTTTCTTTCCGAAAAAAAAAAACGATTTCGTATAAAAGTATTAGGTTTTTTTTTATCAAAAGACTAACCGATTTAAATGTTTTTATCGGTAAGTTACCCTGGTAATTTTTAATTTTCCTTTGTAAATAACGTCCCCGTTAAATTGCTTTAGTAATATTTTTAGAAATTTTCGTAAATAAGGAAATAACGGAATTAGTAAAAATAAATGAAAAACGGTTAATATAAGTATAATTAAAACTTTTAAGTTTGAAAGAAATGCGATTAATATCGAATAAAATAAGTTCTGTTTTTATAAATCCGAATTTAATATTATCGGTTATTATAAGAATTTTAAACGTATCGTAAAAACCGGCGGTAAAAGTTTTTTTTAGTAATATAAATAACGTAACGTTTTATAAAAACTTCAGATATATAACGAATAAATATATTTTAATATAAAAAAATAAAATACGTTAAAAAGTTTAAACAGATAAAAAAATAAGCAGGTATATAAAGTATAATAATATTATTGATTTTCTTCTCCTTAAAGAAAACGTAACTATGGATCTAAATTAAATAAATTAATAAATTATACTATCGGTTGCTAGGTTTTACCAAACCTTAACCTTTTGGCAGGCGTTTTATTTCAGGGTAACTTTAAATTGCCCAGTTATACCCCTATCGACAACTATTTTTAACAGAATTCTGGACGGTGTTCGTAATCTGGAATAGCCGGATAAATTATCGTGTATAATTTTTTTATATCCATTTAAAAGTTAAATTTTAACATTTTAAAGCTCGTTATTATTATTTTTTAATTTTGTTAATAATTCTTTTTTAAACCGGATATTTTTTTAATATAAATTTACGCAAAAATCGAGTATTTTTACAGTTTTAAATTAAATTATATTCGAAAATTAAAAATAAAATCTAATTTTTTTCGAAAAAGTTATTAATATCGATAACAGTATCGATATATTTTATTTAACCGATTATTTTATTTAAGTTAAATAATATTATCGAAAACGTTTTCGTTAAAATTCCGGAGTTACGGAATATTAGGACTTTATATTTAAATTTGGCCGGTATGTTTTAATTATTTTAATTAATAAGGATTCGAGAAGCCGTAAGATCAATTAAGGTTAAAGGTAGTTAGTTTAAAATTCTTAGTTTTTTTCCTGGCTAATATTTAATAGTTTTAATTATAGGACTGGTAAAAGGTTATTAAGTATTTATTTTATATAGATTTAAGGTTTACAGCGAAAAACTTAATATTTCTTAAGTTATTATTTTTTAGAAAATTTCCTTTATCGAATTAGTTAAAAGGTATAACGTCCTACATAAGTACTCCGGACGTACAAGTACTCCGTACTGTTTTTAGCACCTCGTAATAACAAATTCAAATAACTTAATAATAATATATCGCATTAATTCAAATTAATCGGATTTTTTTTCGCTAAACGTTTCTATAGCTTCTTTACAAATATGCGCATTATATCCGGGCTTGTTATAAACGCTACACTTCCGTTTCTTTATTTTAACTTTTTTATAATAACCTTTTCTAGTTATTATTAACTGTATTTTTTTACCACCTTTTTTTAAGCTAAAAAGGCTTATTCTTTTTATATAGTAAATATTTTTTTTTTTAAAAAACGTTTATTTTTAATTTTTTAACGTTTGCTTAAAATATGGTTCGTTTTATGTAATTGTATATTTTTTTTCCCGAAATAAAAACCGGTTTTATGTAAAAGTAATATATAAGTTTTATTATAAGATTAACTGACTTAAATATTTTTATCGATAAGTTATCTTAATAATTTTTAATTTTTTTTATAAGTAACGTCCTTATTTTATTACTTTACGAATATTTTTAAAAGTTTTTGTACGCGAAAAAATAAAACCGGCGGAGGTTAACGGGGAAATAATCGGCGTAAGTATAACTAAAGAAATTTCGAGCTCGGAAAAAACGTTATTAGGATTAAATGGAATAAAATTAATTTTCGCAAATCCAGATTTAATATTATCGGACGTTATAGTAACTTTAAGCGCGTCGTAAAATCCGGCGAAAAAATCTTTTTTAGTATTATAAGTATAATAACGTTGTATTAGGTTTTCGATATATAACGAATAAATACGTTTTAAAATAGAAAAATAAGATATATTAAAAGGTTAAAACTTATACAAAAAATATACGGATATACAAAACGTAATAATGTTGTAATTAACGTAATTATAAGAAAATAGAGAGATACGGCGGAACCTCGGCGACTAGTCGCCGACCTATATACACACCTATAAAAAACTGCATTTAAATAATATATATAACTTAGATAAAAGTTTGTTAATATATTTATTTCTTGGAATGGTCTGTTATTATTTAGTTATTATCTTATTTTTATAATTATACCCTTTATATTTTTTTACTTTTTTTAAAAGTAACGTAATAGTTAGTAAAAGTAAATCGATACGTAACCGAACTTAGCCTGTAATAGCTAATTATATATAAAATAACGAAAAGAATTGAACCGCCGGGCGGTTAAAATACGTTTGGAATATAACGCGTAATTATACCCGAAAAACGTTACCCGACGATATAAATATAAGAAATATATTTGATTGTAATTAAACGCCGTTAAGTCGGTATAGGTTAAAGATACCGTTAAATATATAACTTATTTTTTACGACGAGATTTTACGTATTTAGAAAAAAATCCGGTAAAAACGTATTAAATTCGAAAAAAAGCGAAAAGCTTTCGCCGAATAAACGGAATATAATCGGCAGGAACGTAACCGTTTAGTCGAAATTATTACAAGCTAATATTACTGATAACATAAACGGAATTATTCGAAACCGTTTAAATATCCGGGATAAATATTTAATAAAAGATTTTCGATATGAAAGTAAAAAAATTAAATTATATTTATTAAGGAAATTAACGTTATAAAAAACCCGGGTTACCGGATATAATATATATTTATTAAGCGATAAACAAAATGGAAAATTTTTTATAATTGAAATAATAAATGTATTGCGATAATATACAGAAAACGGCCGAGAAAGCTACGTTAAAAAACTTATAGTTCTTTATAAGGAAAAGTTATTTTAACCCTAAATATATAAATCGGATATTCCGAAACGTTTTTAAAAAGCTTAGATAAAGTAATAAGTTGCCGATAAACTTTTTTATAACTTAAAGGACTTATTTATTAAAAGTTAAAAACGTCGGTATTAATTTAAAACAGGAATATTTTAAACTGGCGTATTATTTTTATTATCGCTTACGGGAATTTTTAAAGATTAAAATATTTAAATAAAAAAATTATTTAAGCGTTTATTTAACGTTATAATAAAAGCTAATTATATATAAACGGCTTAACGTTAAAGTTAAATATTATAGGCCAATTAAAAAAAATAAACGGACGTATTTAAATACGTTTTAAAGTAATAACTTAATAAAAAGAAAATATCTGAAAATATTTAGTTTGGGTAAAGAAAAGGGTAGGACTTTTTAGAAAAGGCTTCCGTATTATTAAATAAATTCCGATTGCAATAAATCCGCTTGGTTTAAGAAATTATCCGCTTTTTCCAAAAAGGATTATAATTCGATTTGTTAAAACTGTAAAAAAAAAGGTATATTAACTTTATTTATAAAATGGAAAGTAAAAACGGTTTTTTATTCCAACCTAACAGTAAAAGCGTAACGACAAAACGTTAAAAGCCTTTTATAATATAAAACCTTATTATCTTTAATAATTCGAATAAATCGGAAAAAGTTTTGCCGGAATAAAAGCGTACGTTTAACTTATTTTAGCCGAAAAACGCCGGATAATTAATATCGGGCCGTTATTAAAAAACCTAGTTATTATTTTAAAAAAAACGGTAAACGTTTAACTAATATATAAATAAACTTAAATATAAAGGCGGAAATAAATACTTATAATAAACGTTTTACCAGGAAATATAAACTCCGCTTTATCGCCGTCAATATACCGACGTTAATTAAGGTAAATAAAATTTTTATTAAATATTATAAAACTTTCGAAATTAAAGTTAAAATAACGGATAAACGTTAAAACACTTAACGGTTTCGTCAAATTTATTTTAAAATCAGGTATAACCGGTTAGCGCCCGACCTGCTCTTCTTCCGACCAAAAATAAAAAAATTAAATATATTATTAAATATACCAAAATATGAATAGATTTATAAAGGTCTAAAAAAAGTTAACGGCGAAAAAATCGCAAACCTAACCCTTACCGGCAAGTTAATTTACGTTATTAATTTCGTAAAACTCGGAAATAATTATAATATCCTTAAATTTAACAAAAAAAACTTTTAAAGTAATAAAATTATTTAAATATTTAAAAAGATTTCGGAATATATATTCCAAAAAAAAAAAAAAAATAAAAAAAATTCCCT
The DNA here is from genome assembly GCA_004155055.1 of Monosporascus sp. CRB-8-3. Lineage (NCBI taxonomy): Eukaryota > Fungi > Ascomycota > Sordariomycetes > Xylariales > Monosporascus > Monosporascus sp. CRB-8-3. Next base: position 183,265 of record QJNZ01000055.1, read on the forward strand.
TTATTTCCAGAAATTAAATATACAATTAACCTTATACCAGGCAAATTATTACCTACAGGTTTAATTTACCCTATATCGGAATTTTAACGGCGAAAACTCGAGAAATATATCCGTAAACATTTAAGGATAAAATAAATCCGAAAATCAAAGTTGGAAATTATTACCCTTATTTTATTCGTACCTAAAAAAAACGGCACTTTACGGCTATATATTAATTACCGGTTATTAAACCGAATTATTATAAAAAATCGATACCCCTTATTATTAAAGTTTAAAATAATAAATAAATTAAAATCGGCTAAAATCTTTTCGAAATTAAACTTACGAGATACGTATTATTATATTCGGATAAAAAAAGATAATAAATAAAAGACGGCTTTTTAAACGAAATACGAGCAATTCGAATATATAATAATACCTTTCGGATTTATTAATATTCCCGTAACTTTTTAAACCTATATATATAAAACCTTAACTGGCCTTATTAACCAGATTTATATTGTTTACTTAAACGATATCGTAATCTTTTCGAATAATTATAAAAAGATACGAAACACTTTTAACTAATTTATGAAAAGCTAAAAAAATACCAGTTATTTATTAAATTATCGAAATACGAATTTTTTCGAAAAAAAATTTCATTTTTAAAATTCGTTATTAATACTAAAAAAATATAAATAAATAACCATTATATTACTATAAATCAAAAATAAAAACCCCTTAAATCGATATATAATATTTAGATATTTTTAAAGTTTACCAACTTCTACAGGAAATTTATTACTTATTATTCGAAAATCACCGCCTTTATTACCAATTTGTTAAAGGGAAAAATTAAGAAAAAAAACATCGAATAACTTATTAAAACAAATAAAGTATTTAAAAAATTAAAAACCGCTTTCCGAAAAACAATTATCCTTTAATATTTAAACCTTACCAGGTTTATACGTATAAAAACTAACGTATTTATTAAAACTATATTTAACATCCTATTATAACTTTATAAGCCAAATTGATATCCGGTTATTTTTTAATTACAAAAACTTTTTAATACCGAAATTAAGTAAAGGATAAAACAGTAAAAATTATTCGTTATCGTAAAAAACTTAAAATATTAACGTTAATATTTAAAAAATACAAAATAAAAATTTTTGATTTTAACCGATTACTAAACGTTAAAAAATATAATTGCTATATTAACGCAAAACCTTTAAAAAAAACTTGCCCGATAAATATATTAATTATCCTAATTTAATTTTAAAATATAACATTAACCCGGAAAAACTAACTTGGCTAATAGGTTAAATTAACGGCCAAATTACATATTTATATTAATCGATTATAATAATATAATCCTTACATTAATGAAAAAACTTTAATTAATTAGCAAGTTATTTAAGGAAATTAAATACCTTACGGCAACCTTATCCCGTACCGCTAAAAAGTACGGCCGGGTACGTTAATTCGCTAAAGCCGCATAAAATATTTTAATAACTGAATTTCCTAATAAATATAAAGTTAAAAAAACTTGAATAATCAAAATCCGTATTAAAATAACGTAAAACCTTTATTATACAATCGCAAACTGTTTTCCGGAAGGTCGAAAAAAAAAAGCCGTATACCGGTATTGTTTACATAAAATGCGTACAATAAAAAAAACCTAAATTACGGCCGTTTCTAAAGTTATATTAAAAAAACTAAAATCCAACGTAATAATAAAATGCCACCCAAATTTTAAAATATTAACGGAATCGGAAAATAAAAGTATTAAAGTTCTTATACCAAAATAATACGTTTTACGTTTAATAATAATAAAAATAATTTTAAATAAAACCGTATTTATTCCGAAAATTTCGTAACAATTTTACGATAAAATCCGTAAATTATAAGCCAAAAACCTAAATATTTAAAAACTTATAACGTTAACCCAGAAAAATACTAGAATAAAAAGTAATTACTATATAAACCTAAATAACGTATTATTTTATCAAAATAAATTTATTATCTTATCGTAATACGTATTACGTTAATAATTAATGAACTAATACCATAATAACCTTTAAACAAAGCATATAAAAAACGGGAAAATTATTAAATTAATTAGCCGTAAATTTTATTAAAAAAACATAACGAACGATATTCGAAAATACGTCGAACGTTACTTTAAATATTAAAACATATAAAAACTTAAATATAAACCTTATAAAACGTTATAATCGTTCCTTTTACCGGAATAACCGTTTTAAAAATTAAATATAAATTTTATTATTAAATTACCCCTTAATTTAAAAAATAATAAATATATATATAACGTTATCTTAATAATCGTTAACCGGTTTACAAAATTAACCTTATTTCTATTTACGGTTAAAACCTTAATAATTACAAAATTAATTAATATTTTATATAAAAAAATAAAATATTATTTCGGTTTTTTATCGGAAATTATTAATAATCGAAATAAATTATTTATTAACTAATTTTAAACCGAACTTTATAAAACAAAAGAAATTAAACGTTAATTATTTACCGTATACTATTTTTAAATTAATAAATAAATTAAACGTATAAATTAAACGTTAAAAAAATATTTTCGAAATTATTATAACAAAAACCAAACAAATTAAATTTAATTATTATATAAAACCGAATTTACTTATAATAATTATCGGAATCAATTTACCGGATATTCGCTATTTAAAACCCTTTACGCTTATTACTTTTATATAATAAAATAAATACCCGACAAATTCCGAATTAAAGTATAAAAAATACGTAAATAACTTAAATATATAACGTAAATTCGCTAACGGATATATAAATATTAAAAAAAGCCGTAATAAGCTAAAAAAATATTATAATTAAAAATACCTACCGATAACGATTAAAAAAAGCAAGTTATAAAACTATTTATGGCCCAATGGCTTAGTAGTTACGAGCCTGGGTGTCTTTTTTAATTGCGACAGGCTTGGGTACTGTTAGCTAGCAGGAGGTGCTAAACGTACCCTATATACGGAAAGGCTCCCTTTGATCGGAAGATATATGTTCCGTTGCTAGGCTACATAAAAGCTGTACGTATACGAAAAACATACGTAAATTAGCTTAATATAATAATACAACTAATATCCTTTATATCTAACAATTAAAAGTTTTATTCGCTTAATTTGCGTTATTATTAATTAATTAGTTATTGCTAAGACGATATAGGCTATATATTAGTAGTAACTATTAATATATTTCATTAATTGTAATGATAACGGTGTTATTAACGTTTTCCGTTATTTATAACGGACTTAAGGACTGGGACCGCTTTAAAGGCGAATTTCAGGTTAAAGCGTACGTTTTCGATATATAGGATTATATCGATTTTAATTAATTACTTTTATAGTTTATTAAATTAACAGAACTTGATATAACCTCGTATCCGAAGCGATAAATCCGTTATACGATACGAATTAATACCTTAAGCGGTTTTTTAATTATATTTATATTTTCCGGAGGAATTTACGAAAAAATCGATTATATTAATTATTTAACGAATACCTTTAAGATAACGACCGAAGGTAAATAAGCTTATAATTAGGATTTTACGGCATATACTTATAAAAATCGTAAATACGATACCTTTCGAAAAAGCAATAACGACCTTATAAAATAAGTTCTGGAATTAATATTTCCAGTAATTAAGGAAATAAATTTTTTTTTAGGAAAGAATTTACGGGAATAATACGTTAAGTTAGTTAAATCCGGTAAAGTATACGATAATAGGCTTTTAATTAATATTTAACGAAAGTATTACAAAAAGTTAAAATAAGTTTCGAAATTAACGAAAAAACTAAACGAATAAATTATAAAGTAACAAAAAATTATAACTTAAAAATAACGATATAGGGTTTTAAAGACGAAAATAACGATCGTATAAGTTAATAACTTGTATATAACATTGGTACCTATTATAAGGATTTGGACAATTACGTTTTAAATGGTAAAAAAGGCCGAAATTAATAACGGTATAATTAATTATTAGGAAATAACGGTTAACTTTTTAAATTACTGGACTATAACTTATCCATAACCTATATCGAAAAATATTAAAACAACGTTTCCGACTTTTTACGGGATACCCGCAAATTATTTTAATTAAAATAATCTTAATTAAAAAAAGATTAAAAATAACCCTTAACCGTAAAAAAAAACCCCAAGGCATAGGTTAAAACGAGGAAATCGTAAAAGTTTTTATTCGGACCGAAACGGTAATAAACGAAAATACCAAAAGTTAGATATATAAGAAACCTATTATAAAACGTATTTAAATTCCTTTTATAAGCTTTCCTAATACTATTACGTATTCCTTAATAAAGCCCCGGCAACCTTTCGCTTTAATAATAAAATAGTAATATACGTTTAAAACCGGGTATCCTTTAATTAATTTTTAAAAGAAAAAATTAACCGCCTATCGAAAAGCATAAAAAAGATAATTACCTAAAAAATAAATTAATTTTTAAAGGGAATAAAACAGGTCCTGGCGTACTTTTTAATCTTTAATTAATACAATACGATAAACGTTACGTTTTATCCTTTAAAAAATTTATCCATTTTAAATTTAAAGTTTACGATATATATTTTTAACTTTATTAATAAATTCCTAAACTTTAAATAAACCGTATAAAATAACGAGATATATATAAATAATAACTTCGTTTCGATTAAAAAGTACGGAAAAATAAACGTAATATTTCAAAACCTTAGCAATACGAAAACGTTACGTTTATATAACGTAACTTATTACGAAAACTTTATATATAACCTGGTATCTTTTTAACAGCTTTGGAAAAAAAAGTATTAATAAAATAACCGAAAAACTAATAATTTTATCTAAAATAAATATAATTAAGTAATTATTATATTAATAAATAAGTTTAATTAATTCGTTATCGAAAATATTAACGTAATAATTATTTATGCAGTTTTTATAATTTATAAACGTAACGTTAATTTATATATAACGAAATTATTACGGACCGGTAACGGTATTATGTCATATTTAAGATTAGAATATTCTAGGTCCGAAATAATCGTTTAGTTATAATTTTATATAAAGGGAGTACGTTTAAAAAGTCTTATAACAATCAAATATTAAGCATATAACAAAGCGAAAACTAAAAAACAAATACGCCGTAAATTAAGGGAAAAATTTTCCCGATTAAGATAAAAAATTGCTATCGATTTTATAAACTTCGAAAAAAACCTTAAAGGATATAAATACGTTATATTTACGATTAACAGGTATTTAAGCTTTATCTAGGATATTTATCTTAAAAACCGAAAGTAAAATATATTAATTACAACGTTTAAACATCTTTTAAGAATTTTAAAGAACCAGGATAAGGTTTTTTTACAGGTAATCGAATACGATAATAAAATTTTAAAAAATTATCAATTTCGAAATATGTTACAGTTATTTCCTTTAAATATTAAATTTATGCCCTTAATACCGCATACCCAGGCCCAAAACGGGGGTGCAGAACGTTTAAGGGGTATAATTAAGGAAAAAACGATTGCAATACGAAATAACGTTAAATTACTTTCGTTTCTAATCGTATACATTTTTAAAATAGCAGTATATCTATATAACCATACTTTTAAATACGTATTTTTTTAACAAAGCCTATATAAGGTCTACTATATTTATCTGACATATAAAAACGGTATTATAATGCTTAATCGGAAACCTTAACAAGCTTACCTGCAAATATATAGCTATATAGCCTATATTATAATAACCATAACCATAAAAAAAAAAAACTTTAAAAGTTAAATCTTAAAATATAGATTAACTTTTTAATTAATTACCGATTTACGAATATCTACAAAATATAAAATCCGTTAATTAATAAGGTTATTATTATTCGAAACGTATAATTTAACGAAAAGGCCACTTTTTCAAGTAATATGAAAAATTTAAAAAATAATTTTTTGTACGTAATAGAAAAAAAGCTATAAAAGTTATTCCGACAGGTAAAAATACCTGATTAGAATAATAACTATTTAATTTACATACAAAAAAAGGATAAAAACCTAAACGGAATAATTTAATTACCGGTTAAATAAAAGGAATAGCTTTAGAAAAATACTAACGTAAAAAACGTACGGGATAAAAAAAAATAAACCTATTCGCAAAAAATTAATTACCTTTATACGACCGTTATATTCGAATTATTTCCGTCCCCTAAACTATTACCGTTATTAACGTTTACTTTAATAATTATTACGATTATTACGCTAACGGAAAAAATAAAAATAACTTTAAGTTTTTTTTATATTATTTAACCTAAAGTAATAATAAAAAACAAAAGTACTTTACGGATAATAAATATAAGCCCTTTATATATTCCGTACTAAAAAAATATTATCTAAAACCAATATAAGGTATAAAAAACCGTATTTAATATAAAACGTTTAGCCCTTTTTATAAATACGTACGATAACCGGCCGGTAAATTACGGAAATTTAAAAAAGTTAATTACTTAAAATACGCATTACCTTAATCGGAAAAATAATAATACCTTAGCATATAAAAAAACATTAAATTCGTAAAACCGGGTATATAGGCGTAATTTACCGTTACCGCCGTAAAATTATAAAAAGCTAAATACATACCCGTTAAGGGAAATGTTTCGTAAAGCCGAAAAGGTTTATTTATAAAGTTACAAAAAGATACGATTTTAAAAAATAATTAATTAGTTTTCTATTAAAAGGAAATAAGTTTTAAGGTATATATAGGTATACGTTTACAAGTTTAACAAATATAACTAGTTATAAAAATATAAAGTACGTCTTATTATACGAAACGATTAATAATTAAAAAACGTATATAATAATATATACATATTTATTTTAATTAAAAAGTTATTTAAATCTTTAATTATTATAACGGTTAGGTTTAATTTAAAGTTTAAATAATATAACGTTATTAACGCTTTCGTTAACGTTAATTTACTTTACGAAATATACATAAAAACGTCCCTAAGGTATCCTTAACGTAAAAAACTTTTTTAATCAAAAAGGTTTTATATGGTTTACGGAAATCGCCGTTATTATAGCAGAAAAATTTTACCGGAACGCTTAAAAAATTAAGATTTAATCCCGTTCCTTATAAACCTTATTATTTTATTCGTTTAAGGATATTTATTTTATTTTTTTATAAACGATATCGTTACCGTATATCGCAAGGAAAACCAAGACCTTGTCGATTAATTAATTTAATAAATATAGGAACGATATACCTTTACAGAAAATAAGGATTTATAATAGTTCCTCGGTATCGAAATAATCAAAAATAAACTTAATAAGAAAATCTAGTTATTTTAATCCAACTTTATAAATAAATTAACTAATTTAATCCTTAAAAAAAGCCTAAATAACTTCCCAAAACGCCTATAACTAACGTTAAGCTATTACCGAATCCTAATCTGGCTTATTTAAGCTCTGTTAATAAATACCAGAAAAAAATCGGTTCCATCCTTTATATAACGATTAATACATAACCCGATATATCCTTTGCCGTATCTCGACTTGCCTATTTTAACCTAAACCTTAACGACATACATTATAAAGCTGTTAATCGAATTATATTATATTTAATCGAAACCAAAACGTTAACGTTATAATTCGAAAGCGAAAATTTATTAAATACCTGGAATAACGCCTTTTTCGCGGATAATACGGTTAATCGAAAAAGCTTTTAAGCTTACGTTATAAAGTTATTTAAAAAAAAAATAAAATAATAGGCGAACAAGTAAGATATAGTAATTACTTTTACAACAAAAACGGAATTATTATCCTTTACGCAAATTACAAAAAAAACCTTATTTAATTTTTGATTAATTAAAAAACTGGAAATTACCCTGGATACTTGACCGCTAAATATATAATACGATAATTAATAAATTATACGGTTTGTTAACGTTAACATTACCCTATTATAAACAAAACTGCAATACGTAAATATACATAATTACTAATTACAAAAAGCCGTAAAAAAAGATTTAATTAAAATGGACTATATGCTTACAAGCGATATATTAACTAATGGATTAATTAAAGCCCTATTATACAAACCGTTTAAGCACTTTAAAAAGCAACTAAAACTAATAAATATTACGAAAACCCTTAAACAACAGAAAAATACCCTGCAAATAATTTTAAAAAAGGAATTAATTAATTAAAAAAATTCAATCGCCGGAAGAAAAATCGAATAGAAAGCTATAGTTTTAGGAAATAATAATATGTAACGATTAACGCCATAAATACTTTAGGGCGTTAAAGGGGTATATTAGCTAATAGGGGGTGCTAAATATACCTTATATACGGAAAAGCTCCCTTTAATCGGAAAATATATATTCCGTTACTAGGTTATATAAAAGCTGTACGCGTACGAGAAACATACGCAAGTTAACCTAATACAACAACACAACTAATGTCCCCTATATCTGACAGGTACCCTGTTGTGATTAATTACAAGAGATAGCTGGTTTAAATTCAGCTTGGGCTACCGTTTCTTTAGGTCGCCAGCTTAAAGGAGCTAAACTATTAGAACTTTGGTTCCGCCACTATGTCGATAACAACTGAAATGGTTGGGGGCTTTGGGAACTAATTAAGTTAATCGTATACGTAATCGCATTTGTTACCGTATTAGAAGATTCTTATTAATCGGGTTTTTTATCCGGCCTTTTAAAAGGTACGGTTTTTGAAGGTGCTTTCCGGTCGCGTTTATAAGAACTAATATGTATGTATATAGTAGGTAGATCAGTTACGCTAGATATTTAATAGTATATATTCTCATAAAACTATTTATAAAAAACTTGAAATTTAAAAAAAACTTAAAATTAATATTAACGTATATTCGGATAAAAATCGCTAAATAAATTAAATGATAAATTTATAAAATCCATTTATTTATAAAATATTATCGATTATATAATATATTCCCGGTATTTTCCTTAAAACCGTAACATAATCGGAAAATAATTATTAATTATATATTATTCTTTAATTTAAAAAATAAATAGTAGATATAAATTATAAAAAATAACGTCCGATATAAAGATAATCGTAATAAAAAAAATAACTTATTAAATATAATACTTAAAAACTAAAAAACTATTTAACGAACGTTTAATAAATATTTACTAAATACAAAAAAAATTAAAACCTATTTATAAAAAATAAAATAAATATAAAAAAAACATTAAGCATTTTAACAACTACAACTTATTATAAATTAATCGGAAATTATTTAAATATTTATATAAAATAAATTGATTAAATGATATTTAAAATAAAACCGAATAATAATAATATATGAACGGAATACCGAATATAAACGTAAAAACTAACTATAATTATTATTAACGCCAAAATAAACTATAATATCAAAACCCGTTTATTAATTAAATAATAACAATATTAAACATTCTTTATAAAAATCGAACTTATTATTTTAAATTAATACTTTATAACTTAAACCAAAAATAAACGTTCGGTAATTAATCGGTATTTATCGGAACATAACCGAAAAAACCGGTTTAGGCCGGTAACGTTTATAGAAAATCGGCAAATAAAATAATAAACGAAAACGCAAACGGAAATAAAGCCGTAGGAAAACCAAAATCCGAACCCGTCGGCGAACCGTTACCGGAAATCGCCAAAAGCAAA